>JARHVA010004439.1:1255000-1420000 GCA_037957365.1 Torreya grandis
ATGAAAAATCCTATCTACTAATCTTTAACTAGCTGTATTAATTTAGTTAAGCATCAAAGTTATATATAATCCTCTTAGATAAGGATCACCATGAACAGATTTATAAGTCATGAAAAATACTTAATAACCATAAATATACATCTCAACATAAATGAAATATTACGAATTCAACCAAAACTGATACAAAATTACATATTTTTTTGTTGAAGTACCATTAATAATTTAGACTCCCAAGCCAAAATTCAATACCTAAAATCAAAACAAATTCATGAAACCCATTAAATATTACACATGGTAGTTTCCATGCCTTGTGATTTACTCTTTTGTTCTTATTTTAACCCTTTTGACACTATTTAAGGTGCCATTGTATGTGATAGAAATTTCTTGTCATAACATGTTCTAAGTCTTTAGATGGTGTTCCAAGTTGTCAAGATGGTCCCTAAATGAGTGGAAGAGTGTCAAAGTGATTCTTTCACCTAAACATTTTTTGATAAAGTTAAGGTTTCTTAATTGAAATTAAGGTATTTATAGAGTTTAAAGTTTTTAGTTCTCATTACATTTAGGCCTATTTTAAGCTATCTATTAAGGAGAGACCTTGATAGTAAGATAGGGAGGGTTTATAAACATTTTTTGGGTCTTGATGTCAATTCTAATAATGTATCTAAGGATTCCCTCTATGGTATACTCATTCAATCCCATTTCAAGCCTTATTTATCCCTTTAAGACATCAAATCTACCCTTCAAATATGTCATATGGAGAAACTTTATAGTCAAAAATACCTTTATAAAAGGTTTCATGTTGATATAATGGGTCTAGAAAGGTTTCATAAACATTCTAAGTCATAACAAGGTGTTTTCATTCATAAAAGGTCTCTTTTTAGAATCCAAACCATCTCTCATTCACCAAATAGGCCCCACATGTGTGAAAATGTGACTTTTAAACTTCCCTAGTTGTACCTTATGTTTTAAAATGTTTTGTAACTTCTATTTTACCACTTTCCATATTCTAATGGTATTTTAAGGAACTAAACAATGAAAAAAATGAGTAAAAGGTGGGGTTTTGCATGAGTTTCAAGCTTGTACAAACCTGTACAAGCATGTCAAGGTCATATAAAGTTAGAAATATTTATAGGAGAATCATTTTAGGAATCAGATAAGGAGATATATGAGTTTCAAAGTCAAAAGGGCCAAAAATTGACCACTTCCTTTCATCATCCTCCTTGATAGCCCATAAAAGCTTTTAGGTTTTTGACAAGTCTATATAGGAGAGAGAAGATGGTGATATAATATTTTGGGTAGAGGAAGGAGGCATAACGACCTATCCATTATGGGTGTTAGTTTGAAAATTAATATCCCATGTTTTATAAACAATGGTTAATAATTTTGGTAGTCAAAGTTGTCTTCTACATCTGTGCATGGGTCAATTTTACTTTAGTTTTAGTACATTCTTTAAATGGTTTTGTGAATTGGTGATTGAATGTGTTTTATATGTGTATTTGAATTACTTGTACCTTAATATTCACTAATTTATTTCACATGTGAGACCATTCTTGATTAAAATCTCCATTATCATCTAAGTTACAGGATTGTATATATAACAATGAGCCTCTAAATGAGTCAACACCTGAGGAATGAGAAAAAAAAATTCATAAGAACTATTAGAAAGCCTTAAATAATTAAGTTTATTTATATGATTCTTCTTATATGACATATTAACCTCTAAACATTATAAATTCTTCACATATTCTTCATTCATGAGGTGACCTTGCTCGTTACAGTTCTATGCAAAATAATATGTCATCCTTTTATGAAATGGTGTGATATAAATAATTTATGTGGCATGTAAATTATTTAAAATGTATCTAAATAAGTTTTAAATCCTTCAAAATATTATAATAGCCAAATTAAATACCTAAGACCTATATGGACACCTATATCCAGTTATACTTCTTAATCCTTCAAAGTTGCAAATAGTAAAGAGGTTTCTTGGTATTTATAAAAGTTCAAGATGTAGAGGGAACATGAAAACCACCTAGGAAGAATTTAGGAGTCATGAGGGGTATAATTATCATGAGAAAACATGGATATTAGAGGAAGAGGAGACAAACTCAGCCAAGATCCCCAAGTGCACACATAAGATTGTGACTACATGCTAGAGGAAACTAAAAGAATGATGAGTTAAGGAGGTTATAAGGGTTATAAGGATAAATTGATGGTTAATTTTTTTAAAAATCCAATGGATAAATTAAACACCTAATCATCTCTCAAATAAGCACTCAGAGTCAATAGGCCTAGATTTGCCACCTATAAGCATGACTGTAGAAGTAGTACAAGTACAATAGTCATGTTCAAGGTGTATTCAAGGTAATAAGAGTGAAATGAGATTTATAAATCCCATAATATGTATTATAAATGTTTATTAATGAATATAAAATTGTCATGAAGTGAAATTTTCATTCTCTCACATAGTCAAAATGCACAATTTCTACCTATAAGTAGGATTTCTAGATAAGAAGGTGAAAGTGTCAAAAACCTTGCATAGTGGTGAAATAATAGAAAGGTAAGAAAATTATCCTAATATATTTATAATTTTATCAATATAATTGGAGTTATCTTATCCTATAAAGCAATAAGAGCCTTGGTAGTTTAGTCAAACCTTTTAGGTCTAAATAGGCAGTTTTAAGTAGGATCTTGGTAGGTAGAGCTAAAGTGTGTTGAAACATAAAAAAATGTGAATTTTAAGGAATAAAAAACAATATTTAATTTTTTATTAAGGATATCATCCTTAATTTAATATTTTTGTCCTTTGAGATAGGAAATAGAGGGCCCAATGGCCTAATTAAGCCTATTAGGCCTAAAAATCACATGTGCAAGCCTACACATAAAATTTGAGGGTATTTATATGTTTATAGGATATTTTAGATTTGTAAACATTATAAGGGGAAGTGATAAATATTAATTAAGGGTTTATAAGATGATAAGAGTCTCAAGTTTAGGAAAGAAGGCATTAAACCAACCATTAGGGCTATGAGAGGTATGCAGAGAGTAAGGTTGAGGGAAGTCCAACCCAAAAAGTGTTGTCATACCATAAAAACATGTTTCATAATTTTCCAAGCCATAATAATTGTATAGAAAAAGATAAGAGACTACACATGTCTCTAACAAAATTGGTTAAGCACTTGGTATGAACAATGATGAGCACTCAAGGTAGACCTAAAAGACAAGGGTGTAGAGATGGTGGTTTGGGTAGATGAGGTAAAGTGAAAAGGATGAAAATCAGGTATATAATGGTGATATAAGTGATATTAAATCTAAAAATGCATATATAGGTCATTCAAGGTCTTTAAACTTAGTTAGGCCTATAATTCCTAAAACCATTGTTAGGCCTCAAAAACCCACCTTTATCTTAGTGACAAACTCCAACCATCATGTTAGGCCATAGGTAATAAAGATATGTGTGATGATGTTTTAAGTCCTAGGGAGAGTTTTTTAGACACATGAAGGTAAATAAATGTCAAATTTGGTCTCACCACCTCTCCCAAGCTACACTACCCTAGATTACCACCTTGAGCTACCAACTCAAACACTCATATCTTACATGGAAGGATGAATCAAACTTATTTATCTTAGGAGGAGTTGGGTAACCCTATTAACTCACCATCCATGGACTAAATAGTTAGATTTAGGAGCCCAACTTGATGAAAAATCACTAAGACTATCAACCCACCCAAAATGCTTGTAAAGATCTCGAAGGCCACTAACTTGCACTTAGTACTCATCATAAAATTTAAATGAGACTAAGAGTAGTTCAATACTTTTTTATGGGTATATGGGCTTAACATCCATGATCATAAGTTCTGGGTTTAAGGCCTATACTTTATGAACCATTGTTAAGATGGTAGGTAATTCAAACCCCACATAAACCTTAGTAAAGACCCAATTGAAGAAAACTTAAATATTTTTTACTCATATTACTTGAATGGGTCTTTAAGACACTTAAATTACATGACATACTTTCAAGATTTCCTATACATGGCATTAAGTTGTATAGATAGTTATACAAACCCCCTAAAAACCATGTTTTTATAGGTATTAATGATTTTTTTAGGGTATAGATCATGGTGAAAGGTTGAAGACCATGGAGGAGGTTAATTTGAATCATATTAAACACTCTCATATCAGAAAAATTATTACAAATCTCCCTATAAATTTTTCTATAGGTCTACACCAAGAGGCCAATCTAGATGTGCTAGTGGGAGGTGGCCTAATCACCTAAGTTAGTTAGAGTTATGATTTTACACTATTTTAAAGGCCATGTCATGGTGTGAAAAAAAAATTAATTCCTAAAACATACCTATTCACTTATTATGAGGGCTTTATTTAGGTATCATGATCATTTAATCAGCTAGTAGTCAAGTAGCTAGGACTAGATGCCTAGTAAGCCTACTTGCTCAACAAAATAAGATGTATATTGGCATAGAGGGATATTGAAAGATTAAATTAAAGGTAATTAAACCTATGTAAATAAATCATAAAGTAAATTATAAATGTTTCTCATGGTTATCATGGATGATGTAGCAGGTTTCTTTGGCCTAGTCAATATGCACAAGGGGAAGGAAGCAACTTAATGATCCATGATGTCTATTTAGAGAAAGATGCCACACTTTTAACTATAATTAAGAGATTAAATTGACATAGCTTAATTAAAATGATATTAATTGGTTAAAACAATTTTTAATTAGCTTCCACCACTCTATCTCAATGCCAAAAAAAGGCTCATTAAAAGGCATCCACTAGTCAAGCAATGCATGGGAGAGTTGAAGGAGCTGTAACAAATATTCATACAAATTTTAACTAATTATAGAGTGAATGGGTATAATTTATGATATATACATTCCTTTTCCATGATATATTTCCACCTCTTTTTTTGTTTATGTTCTATAAATTTAGGCTCTAAGTCCATTGCAATCTATCACTCGACTAGGTATGAGAAAACTCTACCTAAATTTGTACTTTATCAATTATTGAGATATTATAAGGATAATTGAATATTATTAATTTTATTCTCTATTTTATTATATTCATGTTTGATACACATAAGTGGTATATTTTCTCCCTTTGTAGGTCCTTCCCTCACCTAGATGCTAGTAGGTTATTCTATGCAAGTCACACAGTGTGCAAAGGTATTATTAGTTGAGCTTGGAGTGAAGTTTGACTGGTAAGTGTCTTGGATCAGACCTTCCCTTCATTATCCTCATGTTATAATCACCTATCATATCCTCTATTTCAAACAATGTTTCTTAGGAGACTTTGGAGAGAGAGGTTCAATAACAAGTATGGTTCATTAGTACTGTTAAGAAGTCAAATAGAGTGGATAAATCATATTGGTGCATCACCTATAGTATTATAGGTTTCAATTTAATGAATTTATATATTATTTTTCACCCCAAAAATTTATTAGGTTTAGTTTTTTTAGCTAAATGGATGCACAAGGGGAGATAGCCCCATAAACTAGAGGTATAGCCCATCTACAGGTCACCCACAACCTTGGGCTCGTCCCATGTTACCCCAAACTTAGACAAAGATCTTAAGGGTTTAGTTTTGTGAATTTACTTGTAAAATTTATGAGTATTATGGTTTTTAAAATTACTTAAAATATCTCAAATGATAAAACATGATACAAGCTCCTCTAAGTAGAGTCTCCATGAATCAAGTGCCAATATGTAATCTCAACTGTAGTCTAAAGTATAGTAGTTCACCTAGGAGGGAGAACATAATATAATAAATTTTACACACCAACCATGGATCATATATCCCCCACACTATCTCTCAAATAAGGGGATATCCCTCCCTTCATAGATGGGTAAATAATGACGGTTCGAGAATCTAGAGTAACAAACTAGAACCCTGTGTGTTGAATCAATCTACTAAATAATGTGTACCATAAATAAATTCATTATAATATGATATTTTATAAATATGAAAACTATAATAACATATTAAATTATAATTTTTATCAAACTTTACTTTGGCTAAAGTTTTCAATAATTAATGATCTCTAAGATCAGTCAAATTCATATAGACCACTTGATCAAATTACACCTTATCTTGTATTTATGAAACTTAATAAGCCTTTGGAATCCATCCACTACTTAATTAGGTTCATTAATGTGAGATTAATTATAATAAATAATAATACAAAAACTAATAAATTCATTCATCATATTTCACTTTAGTTAAACAAAATTATGCTAAATACATAAATATTACAAACATTTATTAAGTTCATCAAATGAAGTGAATAGAATCCAAGCATCTAGTTTAATAAAATAATAAACTAAATAAAAAAATATTCCTCAATATAACACCCCATCTTAATAATGAATATTTATACCAATAGTTGGTTTATCCACTAAGAAAGTTGTAATATTATTTCTCCACGAAATAATATTATAACTCTAGCTAATAAATTATTCATTTTCCACATATAACAATAGCCAATCCATAACATACAATTATGTTTTCTATTTAAACTCAAAAATACAATGAATGCTTTAAATTTAAACATTCTAATGCTTCTATACCAACCAAATATAAAGAAGCATCAATTATTCATTGTTATTATAATAAAAATTATAACACAGATGTATGTGTATATATTTATATATTAATGCATAGAAAAAATACGCTATACATAATTCATTTATATAGTATACTATTTAGTTGACATCCACTATCATTCACCTTATAGTATATTGTATACATAAATTATACAATCAACTTTCATACAAAGGCCCCATCACCTTTTTCAATAAATTGAGAAATTTTATGATAAACACACACACAAATTTATAATTATAACTCAATTCCTATTTCTTCATCAACACTTTATAATCATTTTAAATAAAAACAATCATTAAACTTTTCCAATTGAATAATATTCATAAGTGCAAATATAATGAAACATAATCACCTTTAAGCTATTAAGGTACTAACAAAGAAATAATTAACATAGTCAAATACCTACTATGTTATCGATGGTAATACCTCATATTTGCATGACTAAAACTAATATAACATAAAGCCAAATACCCTAATTAGGCATGGTTGATCACAGTTCAAATTGGGCTAATTAAAATAATGGAATTCATGCAATCTAACCCACAAACTTAGTCTCCTTATGAACTATGCAAAAAAACACAATTCATTCTAAAAATAATAATAAACATATTTCCATAAATCTAAATGTAATCCTACAGTCATATTTTTCATCTACTAGACCCATGGTTTCTCAAAATGATAACGTAGAAGATCTCAAATATGCATAATATCTATTTTGAATAAATTAAGATTTCATAATCAATCTTTAGAGTCCAAATAATTTAATCTTAGTCAAATAAAAACATCATCTTATAACTATAATACACATAGTCACATTTAGGTTTGACTAATGAATAATATTTATGTATGTATGTATTTATATATGTATGTATGTATTTTTTTCAAAATAAAAAGTGTTGGTATATTTATTCTAATTTGAGGTCAAATATATATCTATAAATCCATTATATGATGGTAGAGTAAGAAAGAGGTGAGCAGAACAAAAAATAAGGGAGATAAAGCCTCAACTTAAAGATTTAAGCACCCTAGTAGATGGGAGAACAAACTAAAAGAGGGGCAAAACAACACAAATAACATGTTGTGGTGGTTGGCACTGACCAAATAAATCATGGTCTAGTGCACTATAGGGAGGAAGAACTAAAATAATCATCTACCTACCATTTTTACCCTTTTTCTTCTTAACTTCCTATCACACTCCTTGTGATAGAGCCATCATGACTCTCTACATTCCTATGTTTTAAATCTCTATAATTATGTGAAAACCCAACTGTTTTAGGTTTGTGTATGTTAGTAATTTATTTTTAGTCTGATCTTTCTATTTCATGAGCATGTTTCACACCTTCAAGTGTAGACCCAACTAGTTTTGATTCCTTTGTTGGGTTTCCCTCTCTATTTTCCTCCTCATTAAGATCAGTATCCTAGCCTTGTGTGTTTGACACATCTAGATCATTTAATTTTTGGCCTTCCTCCTCTTGTTCATGTACGTCTCCCTCCTCATCCTCTTGTGTTAGCATGGTCTAGCATTTGAAGATTGATTTCATCCCTTTCTTCTTAGGTGGAAAGTTTTGATCCTAGGGGCAATTTGCCTGAAGGTGACTAGGAAGCTTGTAAAAATGACATCAAAAAGTGGTATTCTCATAATCCAAGGATTGATTGTGTTTGATTTCTCTATAATGAATAATCATTTTTTATAATATACCTTTACTAAGGTTTATTTTCACACATATTTGTGTCTATATGTATAATCCTAACCCAATTTTATCATAATATGCTTTGATGAACTTTCCCAGGTTGTCCCCTATCCTTTTGAAGGTAGAGATGAGGTAGAGAGGAAAGTTTGGCAACCATACCCATACTAGCATAAAATAACTGAGTGGGAGCTCATATCAAATTCTAAAAACCATGGTGTGAGGTAAAGGCCCACCAGTCCTCAGAGCCATGGACCTTTTGTTAATACTCTATGGTATACATCATCATCAAAAAAATGTACAATGAAGAATCCTTTGGAGCAAAGGGAGTTTTCATAATTTTTGACTAGGTAGTATGTACCTACTAGAATAGAGTATTTATAGTTGTCTAAAGTCCATTTAATCTATATATGGCTACCTCTTTTCCATATTCCCTTTATACTCGGTCATTTTTTCCTCTGTAATATCCACTTGTCGCACCTACTATACCTATTCCAAAATGTAGGAACTTGTTATGGGGGATGCTTTCTAGGTGCCTAATTTAGCTGAAATATTTTTTATAACATCTTTAAATCATCCCCCAAGTTTGGAATATTTATCTACATCCTTAAAAGAGTATCTGGTAGTATTTCCCATGTTGATGGAACCATCGTGCATGCACAGAACATGTGACAATAGAGATCCTTTTGAAATTCCATACACAACCAATAATTTGTGATTTTATAGATCCTTGTATTTATATATGAGGCATTAAAGAGTAGCTAGTATCCTAGTGGTGTCTTCAATCTACTCTTTGAGGTCTTGTACACTATTGGTCCAATCTACCTAGAGATATAGTATATTCCCCATGATGATTCATAGCATGATTTGAAATATTTCCATTTGTTTTGGTGGATGTTTTGAAATTATCTTATTGTTAAACATTTTGTATACATATTTTGTTTTTTTATAGTCCTTAGTCCTCCAAGATTATGTCCTTTAATTTGTTGTACTAATCACCAATATAGTCATAGGCCCATGGCCAACCCCTATCAAAAACCCTAGAATTTTGTGATGACTCCTTACATGATTGAACCTTGTTGGTGCTTCAAGATATTTTCTTTCCCTCCTAATTTCATTCCCTTTCCTTCTATGATCTTCATGCATCAGTCTGAATATAGTGTAAAATGGTGAGTATTTTCTTTGTAGTCTTCCCCTGACACTTGGTTTACCATTACCACCTTCCATATCTACTCTTACATCATGATATAAAAGGAAACCTTATCCACAAAAATAACCATTAACTCCATATTTTTTCCATGTATGTATGTATATACTATCACATTTAAGTTTGATAGTGTATTATGAGTGTATACACACACGCGCATGTGCACACACACACATAGATATGTGTGTGTGTGTAGTCACATTTAAGTTTGTCAATTTATATATTTATATATACAAATATATATATATATATATATATATATGTATGTATGTATGTATGTATGTATGTAATATATGTATGTGTGTGTATGTGTGTGTATACAATATATATATATATATACATACATATATATATATATATATTTAGTATATGTATTTATATAAAATTAGATTTAATTTAATTTATATAATTAGGTATATATATTTGTGTATATATTCTTTATATCAAGAAACCCATGATCTCTACCCAATAAGTCTAATTGGTTTAAAAGTTAATGGATCAAATAGATAAAAATTCTTGATTTTATGTTTCAAATACCCAATTGAATATATTTACAACCTAGTTCAAGATAATAGCCCAAGCTAAATTGTTTATATACCCAATAAAGCAAATTCCCATTTAAATAGTGATATTAAAATTGCTAAGGTAGGATAAGATAAAGTTTATAAAGGCTATTAATATTATGGCCAAGACCTACTCTTTCACCCCTAACCTTCTTAGGTTACCTTGGGTTGGATATAGGTTTTTGTGGAGGCCAATCCCTCCATAGGGCCCTATATACAACCCTCTGTAAGCTTTCAAAAATTATAAACAGTTGAAAAACTAGTAACCCAAAGCAATTTTAAATCCTATTCACAAAAGTATCACACATAGGTATCTAAATTAAATAACCAACCTGGTAATGTATGATTGTCAAAGAAAGCCAATCAAAATTCCTTATTCATACTTGTTCATCTCTTCTCCACCTTTTATCTTTTCCTCTAAAAATGTCATGAGTCATCTCCTATGTCATTTACAGTACCATTCACATCCCTACCCATTATCATCTTATATTCATTTTCAATCACATATCTTATTCCACTACTCCATCATTAAGGGAAACTAAAACTCATTCAACTTATGCATGCCTAGATAGATAAACTAGCTTGCATTCTTCCTCCATGAAAATATATCAATACCCCATAATGTTTTCCCAAACATTGCTTAACTGAAATCAATGAATTATTATCAATGTAAGCATTCTTGATACTTCTCTAAAGAATATCTAATTAACCATCTAATATTATTTTATGAAATCCACATGGAAATGATTGATCTATTATTGAACATCTCAATCTCATAAGTAAAATAATACCTATGTTATATTCCATGCAATACTATCAACTAGTCATGGACTAATGTTTTTCCCATGCAATGACTAACATAATAGTTATTACTATAACTTTGTCAATGCAATAAAACTAAAGTTTACATTAGATGGTATCCACAACATATATAAAAATTAAAATGATTTCATAAAATCATTAAATAATTTAACATTAATATATATATCTATATATTAGGAATATAAATCCTTTAATCAAATAGTTAAGCAAATACAATATCTTATAAAACAATGTTATTATCTCTCAAAATTATAATGTAATTATCATAATAATAATCTTTAATTATTATTATTCAAATATTATAGCTCAAGTAATGATTATGGAATCCATCACAATCATCATAATGTTTTACTATTCATCCACACAAAATAAGGTAGTGAGATAAACAAACATAAACAAATTCACTCATTTAGCCAAACAAGATGAGCTATGTAAGATTATAAAATTAGTGAGATCACTCAAAAAATCAACATGATCATAAAAAACAATCAAGATTTTATTAGAAAGCATAAAAACAATATTCTAAAGGAAAATTACATAAAAAAATTTATGCTATCCATATAAAAGAATTTAGAAACATGATATATGAATTTATGTGTGTAAGGGTTTCTAGATTCATTCTCTATCAACCCCTAATGTCTCTGTCTAACCATCCTCTCTGATGATACTCTCTATTTATAATGATATGAGGGAAGAATCTATCCTACATCCACCTCATGCCAATGAATTTAGTTAGCTTTAAACATCATTATATCCCTAAAATAATTTTTTATAACAAATCAAGCATGATCACAATATAATGAACATAAAAGTATTGCTAACTCATAAAAACTAATCATGTAAATTAAGCAACACAAACTATCCCACAATCAACATATGTCATTAAGCTTAATCAAATATTATTTAATCAACTAATCAACCATAATAATCCAAGGATTAATCAAGTTATTAATCTTAGAGAGAAATCATGATGTGATAATAAACATAACCCATTTGGCTATGCAACTAGTCAAATAGGCTTTAAACAAAAGGTAATTGAGTGGATCAACTTTAACAATTAAGATAGTATTGGTATTCAATATGTAAGTACATAACTTATGGGATTAAAATATCAATTATAAACATGGCTTATCAATGGGTGTATAATTATGTTCATAAGTGACATGTGTTCTTCATAGATATTATATTCCATGTTCTTTTCCTTGATCATCCTGTTGGGCTAAAAGTGCTCCAATACATGTTTGGTCATTGAAATGTAAATTAATAATGACTTCTTTGGTGCTCCATCACTATTGGATTTTATAAATAATTTCTAAAATTATAAAATTATTCGTTAAAATTGGTGTTCCATATAAAGGAGGTGCCCATATTCAATAGGTGAGTAAAAGGATGTCATCGGTCAACAAGTTGTGAAATAAATCTACAAATGGACTAATTTTTTCCTTGTAGGATGCATAAATATTTAAAATTAGAGGGGGAGGCATTTTTATGATGGCCTTAACCTTTTAAGGATCAAATTTAATGCCTTTATATGAAATACTAAATCCTAACAATTTTCTAGAAGTGATACCAAATACACATTTGTTTGGATTAAGGCACACCTTATATTCATGAAAGCATTCATTCAAAGATTATCCATATAATTATTGGGTGTCCTACAAATGTTGATTTAATTAGAATATCATAGACATAATCCTTAATAATATCATGTATCATGTCATGGAAGGTGACAATAATCACATGTTGATATGTATCATTAATGATTTTCAAGCTAAATGGCATAACCTAATAATAAAATGTTCCCCATAGAGTGGTGAATGTTATTTTATGTTGATATTTTTGTTATATTTTATTTTGATTAAACCCTGACAAACCATCCATGAGGGATAAAATTTCATATCCTACTATTGATTCCATGATTATATCAAAGTTAGGTAATGTGGAATCATCCTTGGGATATGACTTGTTAATGTCTCTAAAATTTGTGCATAGGGAAATGACAACATGATTCTTACCAACTAGGATGATATTAGAAATCCATTAAAATAAATAAATTAGTCTAATGAATCCTAATCCCAAAAATTTATCTAGTTCTTTCTTGACTAATATGGTAATATATGGGTGTATTTTTCTGTAACTTATATTTAATAGGCTTGACATCCAAGTGTACAAAAAGATGGTTTATGATCAAAGACTAATCTAGACCAAGAATATTAGCATAAGACCATGTGAATATTTCATTGACTTCTTTAATAATGATGATGATGATGATGATGAATTCAAACTCCTTTGTAGTGATGGACACACCAAGTTTGATAATTTTATGATCATTTTTAGTACCATTATTGACTTAGGTGGTGTCTTCCATAATTAGTATGGATCCATCCTCTAATATAGTGGGTACTAATGGAAATTGATCTTCTCCATATATTTATGGGACATTAGTATCACCCATGTAAGATTACTCAAAATCACCCATGGAAGGTAAAATCCATTCATAAAATTCTTGAGGAAAGTCTTGGACCAATTGTTCCAATGTTTTTTATTCCTATAGATTGATATGTGAAGAAAATGTAATGCATGGACTTATGGTAATATGTGATTCCTATGGAACATAGATAAAATACTCATTTTTTGGTGCCTAAAATAGGTTTTCTCACTAAGGGAATTATCTTTATTTTTACTTTTACCCTAGTCCAAAAGTTCCTGAGAGAGGTTTTCACTAGTGGACCTCAATATTTGATTTTATTGACAAAGGAAGTTTAAATTCTCTCCAAAGTAGGTATCAACATCCAATATAATTTCAAATATTTGGTTGTGGTATCCAATTGGTAAAATATAATTAAGGCCCATTAATTCTAAAATTCCTTCTTTGTTTTAGAAGTCATCTAATGGTATAATGTGATTTTTCTGGTCCCAATCAATTAGTTTAGGATAATGGAGGGTAAGAGGGAATTAGATGTGGATGTGATAGTAAGGATGGAATTTCTATAAAATAAGTTAATGTTAGTTAAATCATCATAGATAATATAGTAGGAATATGCACTACTACCATGATCATCTTCATTTTATATCAAAGTTGTGTCACTCTTGAGATATAAGGGGCCACCTCCAAGTAGTTTGTATCCAATTCCTTGAGTACCTTTATGTTTGGTTGCATATACGGGCTCAAGAGTACCTTGTACCCAAAAATCCCTTTCCTTTATAATCTTGATGTTTCATGATTCTTTTTGGAATGGGATAGTTGTTTTTTGATAATAAGAGGTGAAATACTCATTATACAACAAGAAATTCTTAGAACTATTGAGTTATTCTTGATTCTATTAAACCTTTTTAAACAAAATAAGATGTCCCTTTAGATAGGAATAAACTTTTTTATTCCAATCCATCTTGGGAATACCATGGAATTTATAATACTTAGTAATTTTATAAATATTAAAGGCATATTTTTATATATACATGCATGACTCTTATCTTTAATTAAGAAATATGAAGAAATTTGAGGAGGTGGAGAACTATAAGTGGATATAAGGTTACTTGGGTTAATATATTTGGACTTGGGATATTTAAGAGTAACATTCTTAACCTTTTTAGGCATACTTAGTTTTAATATGATATTTTTACTGACCATATTTAGATTTTAAAATTATATAATATTGATATGACTATAAATCTCTAGGAATAGTAACCTCCATTCCCATATGGGGGAATTTTAGACATTAATTTAATGTATAAGGAACTACATGTACTTCATGAGTCCAAGGATGTTCAATAATTAAATTTTATGATAGTTAAAGATTAATGATATGTTAAAAATTATCATGGATATTAATCCCAACAAGGATAGGTTAACAAATATTACCCATTGATTCTCATTCTATGTTGGCATATGCCTTAATAATATATTTGGATACAGATATATATTTTAGTGTACCACAAATGTTTTACCAATTTTAATGAGGAAATATTTAAACATGAACCATTATCTATGAGAACCCACTAGAACTTGTGATGGGAAATTCTTGCTTAAATTTAAGTGGGGTTATTATGTATTAGACCAAGTGATATATTGATTTGATCAAATGTAAGTTATTGACCTAGAGATAGGTTCCCCATTATTTTTTGGAATTGGGTGGGATCAATGTCATTTGGAAAATTGTATTATCATAGAAAATAATACAATATTTCCTTGTGGACTTTATAAATACACAAGAGATATAAAATATAATTTTATGTTAGTATCTTTGTTTATTTATTCCAAAATATCACACTACTTAGTGGAAGAAGAAAATAACTTATATTTTTTAAGGTAAAGGACCTTGGACTAGGTTATCTTTTTAAGATGATGAAGGAGCTTGTATGGTAACCCATGGATGTAGAGTTGAAACAACACAATTTCAAGTCAAAATAGGGATACTATTATTGGATTGAGGAGATGTGGGACTTATAATGGTAACACATGGATGTTGAGTTGAAACAATGTAATTTTGAGTTATAAGAGGTCCACTAGGATGTGAAGGGGGAGGTGTTAGAATGGAAGGGGAAACACACTGAGTAGTGTTAGATGAAATTTTTAGTTTAATATTAATAGTACCCACATAATTTATGAGAATATGATCAACATAAAATTTATGATCATATGAGACATTATGATAGCCAATATAGTTAGTCTAGGAATCTTGACCTTGATTATGATTATTTTGATTCTGATTCTAGCCCTTATTTTGACTTTGATTATTCATAGGATGATTATTTTGATTTTGATTATTTGTTTGATGTTGAATATTGGAATTATTATTAGTAAATTCATCTTTTTATATACCCATGTTTTTATTTTAATTATAAACAACATTCTCTAGCTCAATTTAACTATGCTCAAATGAGTTTTGGATGAAGTGCCTAAGTTGCATACACCTGTAAGTTTTCTAGCCTTTAACATGATGGTAATTGTAATATTAATTTTCCCTATACCATGTGGACTTTAGTTGGCCCTTTTAAAAATGATTTTATTTCTAAATGACCATGTTTAATGCAACCAATTTTTGTAATGTTGCCTCTATGGGCTCACCAAGTTCAAATAAAAATATTCTTTGATAATGATTTCTTTGTGGCACTGATCTTTGAAATTTAATGGATAGAAGGTGGAGTATTTTGGATAGGTAGTGGTTGCACCATTTTCATGTCTAAATTTTATTAATTCATTTCATACAATATTTTTGTTTATATTGAATACCTTGGGCTTCTTAGACATGCTTTCATATTCTTTAATTGAGGCTTGAGGTTGTGCTTGACTCTGAGAATACATTTTGACCAAGCCTTTGTAAGTAAGAGCCTTTATAATTTTCACCCTTTATCTATAATATATTCAAACATTTTGGCACAATGAATTATCAAAATATGAGATACCTCCACATTAATATTGGAAATGAATATGTTCAATATTTTTTTATCCATAAGGTTGTGTGAAAATTGACTAACCAAAATTATCCATCATTGCAAATATGAATAAAAAATTTCCCCACCCCATTGTTTGGAATTGCATAAGTAAACCGTGGTCAAATAATGTTCTATGTTATATGAGAAGTGTTTGAACTTTTTTCTCACATAGGTCATCAAAAGTGTTGACAGATCCATTTAGTATATAGAGAAACCACTCCAAGGCTTGTCCACCTAAGCTTCATGAAAATAAGTGAAGCAAATAGATGTCACTATAATATACCTCTTAAAACATAAAAAATAATTATTTTAGGTTATTTATGGGATCACCTTTTCATTTTTATTTATCAAATTTAGGTGCCTCAACATGAGGTTATAAATCTATATGTAGGAAACTCATATCAAATGGATAAGGGTACATCTTATCAAACTATTTCTTCATGACTTGAAAAGTTGCTTAAAATCCTTATAAACATCTTTTGTCTCTTGCCAATATTGAAGAGTGGTAAAATTTTGGGATGGAAGAGGTGAATTTTCATGAGTATTTAGGGATGGATTGGCTTGGATTTGATAAATATATGAGCTTGGATTGATATATTTTAGAATGGGTACCCTTTATGCTGAGATACTAAGGTTTTTCAACCTAAAAATAGGATTGTACTAATTATAGGGAACTTGATGACATTGTAATTGGAAGTGGATTAGAATTATTGACTTGGGGGAATATACTATCAGTATGGAATAATTGTATATGTATAGATAAGGACTTGTTATGAATGAAAAGGATCTTATTATTAGAAGGGGACTTATAGAAAATTAATATGTATTTATTATTAACTAGAAGGGGAATATTATGTATTAATAGAAACTTGGTTTTGTAGATTAAAAAGGACTTATTGGGTATTAGTCACAACTTGTTGTAGTGGAGTGATTGTAAATTCTTGTTGTGGATTGGTTACAACTTGTTGTTATGGATTATAAGAAGGGATTTACTTAGAATTATGAAGAATTTGATGTCATTTAGGGAATGTTTTTTGTAGACTAGAAAAAGGGATTTGATATGAATTAGGAAGAAATTTATGTGAATTGGATGGGACTTGTTTGGAATTGGAAGGGACCTATTGGGAATTGAAAGGGACTTGATATAGACTAGGCAATGTTTTTTTGGGTTGTGTTTAGATTGTTGCAATGGATCCACTAGAGGTGTTTGTTCAATATTGGTTAATGAATATGTTCTTGATGGAAAATTAACTAATGGATTTTTTTATTTTTATTCAAGTGGTGTATTTTGATCCATAGGTGGGGGATTATTTAATGAATAAATAGTTAGAGAGGTAGATAATTCAGATAAAATCTTTCTAGTCTATTATAATTAGGAATAAGGACTTAGTTGTGCTGGGAGGGGTCAATAATTTCTATATACCTTTGCTAGGTGATTCCAATTTTTGACTGAGTCTTTATATATGAGTTTTTTCTTGGGTAGAAGTTACCTCTAGAGGTATTTCCTTTATTTAAACATACTTGTGTACTTATTTTGTTCTAAGTGGCACATTATCATATTAAAGTTGATATACCTCATCTTAAGGGTTTTCATTATTTTTTAAACATATCTAAGTGGATCATAGGACCATTCATGATAAAAATCAAGGTTTTATGAATCCTCACTTCTTGTATACTTAGGAATATTTAAATTTATAATTTTTATTTTGAATCACAATAATACGTTTAAATTTATTTGATTTGAATATGTGTAAAATCCTTTCTCATCAATTATAAGTTAATTTTTTATATTTAGAAATTGTATTTGAGTCAATTTGTATCTTTTTGTGATCTTGGATGCCTCTTTGTAAAATTAAAACATTTGATAGGATTTATCAATGAAAATATCAAATTCGAATGATGCTCAATTAAAGTTGTTTTCAAAGTTATAGTTCAATTTTTTAATATCCACTAAAATCCATGAAATGAGAAAATTTGAATTTTTGATCTTGGATTTTTAAAATAATTGGATTTTGATTTTATTTTTTATTTATATTTCAATTTTTGACTATATAAGTTGATGTTTCAAAGTTTGACATGCTTTGACCTTTGAATCTTGAACTTGGAAAATTTGAATTTACCTTTGATTTTGATTTGTGTTTAGTCTAACTTGAGTTGAATGTTTTAGTTGATATTTGAGTTTGATTTACATTGAATTTGATATTTTTATAAGTTTAAATTGACTTTGACTTGGAACAACTGACTTAAGAAGTTTGGATTTGACTTGAAGGTGGATATTAGGATGTTGTATTTGACTTGAAACTTGAATTTAGAATGTTTACATTGATTTGAAAGATAACTTTAATTGACTTGTAATGTTTGATTTTAGAAGATTTTAATTGGGAAGTTTAATTTGGAATGTTTGAATTTGGAGAGATGACTTGATTTTCAAAAGTTTAATTGATTTGAAATGTTCTACTAATTTATATTTGATTCAAAATTGGATTTAGTTTAAAACATACCTAATTTGGATTTCTTTTCAAATGGGAAGCATAATGTTACAATACATACATGGTAAGGTTTAAAGTATAAATCATGACATTATGTTGATATAAAATGACTTATAATTGGGTAGAGTAACACCTTATCATGAAAATTTATAATGGGATATGTCAAATTTTGGACTTGGGATAATTTGACTTGTTTGATGTGTAAGGTAAAAAATAGAAAATGGGTATATGAAAACAAACAAATAATAACACATACAATATACTCTTAGTGGTAAAATGGGTAATAAAATTGATTATATCCCACATATATAACTCACAAGAAGTGGTAATAAGTTAATATCTTAACCCTGACTTCAAACTGTACATGTTATATCTTTGGAAAGGTTGGTTTTCCTTACACTACAAGTCATTTATGGCCAATTGGTCTTAATATATGTTTTGAAAAGGATTTATACATGGTATTTAATATACCTTGTGATACATGGGGCTCAAAATTATATGTAAGAATAATAATGGGAAATTCATAGGAGGGTATATCCCTTTCATGACCACTTCAACCTAATATCTTGGTGAAGTACTATAATAAATTAAATTTAAAGGTGATATATGATAGATTATAATTAAAGATAAACCCCTTATTTTAATAAAACCATTTATGGGTAATTATGCTATGATCTTATGATAACTACCCTCAATTTATATCCCTCACCAGAAAATGGGGTTGGTATGTATGTTTAGGGATGAAATATAGGCACCATTCCCTAAGGAATCATTTATGGTGATGAATTACATCTCTCATAAAAAAAATAAAAGGGAATGTTAACCATTTATAATCCTCAATATGCCACAATTTGGAAAGAGGATAACATAATCTAGTTTCACTTTGCAAAAAGGAAATAGTAGCCTATGTGATTTTGATCAATTGGGGTCCCATAAGTGGGCAAGGGGAGAGCATAAACATGAGAATCCATCCAAAAACACACAAAAAATAACATATACACTCAAATATAATAAAACATAAGTATTTAAAATCACAAAATTCAAATGTTGGTTCACTATTAAAAACCAAAGGGAAATGTGTTTATTTTTTAGATAAACCACATATTTGACAATCAAAATCTATGAAAACCATATTAATGTTTGGATTTATGGTCTTTGAAAAGAAAGAGGAAGTCGAAATGATGATTTTTTAGGTCTCAAGAAAATGACCCAAGGAAAATTTGTCATTTATTATCATAATTCTATTCATTTTAGAACCAATATCATAGATATGTAGATAAAAGTTAGCACACAGAACTTGGTGACTCTTCTAATTAGTAGGGTGATATCACTGTTAGATAGGGAAATTCTTTCATTTTTAGAAAAATATATACAAACTTGACACAAATATGATTTATCTAATTAAGTATTCAATTCCACTACTTTTAGATGCAATATCACTAAGATTCATTAAAAACAAAAAACAAAAAAGCTACATTGGAAACTCTGTTGAAATGTAGGTCAATCCCACTAATTACTAGGTCAATTCTACCATTTAAATTTGTGATCACAATGTTTATGTAAAATAATAGTCTACATGGAACCCAAGTGCTTTTTTCCATTTTGCAGTGTGATTCCACCAATTCCAAGTTTGATTTCATCATTTACCTAAAAAACATAGAAAAATAAAAATAGATAAGAAGTTATATCATTGATTACTTGGTCAATATCACCATTCAAGGATATTAATTTTTTTGATTAGCAAAGTGTTTCCACTACTAACTTGGGAATGAAAATTTATAAGAAAAAATAGAAATTAGGATCAATCTTGAGATAAAATTATAAGGATTCTATTATGTTTCAAAGGAGAATTTTGGGTGTTTGTCTCACTATGTGTGCCATGTGTGAACCAAAAAATTGGAAAGGATATTAATTTCTTGTTATCCTAAAAATACAAACAAAACAATATAAAACTAACATCCCAAGTGTATGTCCTCAGAGTCGACAAGGTCTAAGAAGTGACAAAAAAAATATAAGACAAATTAAAATGATTTTACCTTCCTCATGGATGTCTCCCTCGATCTAGAATTAAACTTTAGATTGGCTTGGATATAGTGATTGAGGTCTTTGGTAATGTCATAAAGTCACTTTTATCACATCTCCCCTTGCATTATGAGTGATTGAATGAGCAATTTGAATAAATGGTTGAATCTCTCTTAAATATTTTATAGCGTAAGTTTAGTACAAAAAAATATATATGATGGAGAATAAATCCTCCATTTATATACTTGGTTAGTCTATATAGAACATCTATCTTAGATTGAGATTGAAGGTGAAAAATGAGTTCTCACATTCATAAATATAAGAAATTGAGATTTTAAGAGGTCAAATTTATGAATACATGGATTGTGGAAGAATTTGGATTGAGTGTGTAAGATAGATGTAAGATATGTCATAAACCTTACTTATATACCATCTATTTTTCATTTAATTACCTTGGAAAGTCAGAGGTTTAATGAATTTTTAACTGGCAACTTGCTATGTGATGAGGATATTAGGAAATATTTTATTTTAAAATATTTCTGACATGCACATTATATGTAAACTCATTTTTAAAAGAATTTTAATTATCCTAATCAATAAATTAGCTAATTAAGTTGATAATTTTCCTTTTTAGTCTTGTTTTCAAGGTTTGATTTACCTAGTTTAATATACCTAGTGAGACATTTACAATAAGGTGCCTTGTTTAAATATACTATTAATAAATTAAATTATTTTATGTAGGTTAGTGACCTAATTAGGGATGTAATAATGTGTCAAATAATGTGCATGTTTATTTATGAAAATTATTTGGAATGTTTTAATGATTTATAGCTCATTTTGTGTATTATTATGGTAAATTATTTTGATTCACAATTTTGACATGGAAGTGATGAAAGTGGAGTGTTTACACTCCAAAAAACCTTAAGTTATTGTGTTTCATCAATAATTAGAAGGTTATAGTGTTTATTGAATAATGGAGTACATAATATTTCATCAAAAATAAGTTGGTAGTATGTCTAAACTATTTTATTTACCAAGCTCCAAAATTTTAGGTCATGATTGTAGATCATGATGCAATCAATTATTCATGGAAATGCCATAGTATTAAAATTGGTATGGGAAAATATTCCCATGGGTGGATCAGACATTTTTTTAGGATTTCAATGGCTCATAACCTTGGGCATGATAAATATGAATTTCCAAGAGTTGTTCAAGCACTTTCATTATGGAGGTAGAATATTTGAACTTTGGGGATTAAGAGAAAAATATCCATAATTTTTTAGTTCTCAAAAGATGAAAAATATTATTAGAAAATGGGATAAAGGATTTGTATCTTGATTATGTTCCAGATAAGTTCAACCAAAAAAGGAGTCTACACATCCTGATCTATAATAGATTATTGATGAACACTCAATTATTTTTGGAGCAATGCCAAAAGGACTACCACCTAGAATATATTATGATCATGTAATTTGAATAATTATTGGGAGTAAATGACCAAAAATCACACCATTTTGGTACCCATATGCCAAGAAGAGTGGAATTAAAAATATGGTACATGAGATTTTGGAGGTAGGTATTCCCAAATATAGTCAAAGTGATTATTTGTCCCTAATGGTTATGATTAATAAGAAATATGATAATTATAAGATGTAAAAATAATATAGAGATCTCAAAAAGTACACCATAAAAGATAATTTTCATATCCCTATAATTGAAGATTTTATAGATGAGTTACATGGTATTGTCTATTATAAATAACTAGATGTTCATTTTAGGTACCATCAAATTTAAATCAGAGATGTAGATGTCCTTAAAATAACTTTAAAAAATCATGAAGGCCATTATGAGTTTTCATTCATGACTTTTGGTCTCATAAATACACCATATATATATACACAATATTTTTAATCTTGATTATTTAATGATGATTTCTCTCTTGTAATAACCTATTGAGTTTTAATCTCTTTGAGTTCATGACTTAAAGGGTGCATTAGAAAAGGGGTGTGTAGGCCATTGTATATTAACAATATTTTTGGTTAAATATATCATACCTAAACCTAATACAAATCCCATCTACCCATCTCCCTAAGAAATTATCCTTTCAAATTGCCCCTAACTAAGAAAATACCTAGTTTTCCTACTAAGTCAACTAGGTAAACCTATTTTGAAAGTTTTACCACACATTACATAATTAATTTAGCCTAGCTAACTTAGTTCAAGGCTTAATTATAAATTTATCAAAAATAGAGTCATGTTGGATGAACATATCAGCTAAAATTATAGAAGGGTTAGGACTTATCCATTTCTATAAATATCAACTTCACTCCAATATAATAGAGAGGAACATTCATTTTTGCCTTATTATAGATCACAATTATTCTACATCTAAATTTGAAAGAGTTATATAAATTTAAAATTAACATTTAGATAAAACCATGCACCTATGACCACTCTTTTACACATTTAGCACTAGACATATCTTATGGTCCCTTTTAATCATTTTTACCACCTTTCACACTCTTCTAAGTTGATAGATGATCCATAAAGGTACTCAAACATGTTATTATCAACCTTAGTCATCCTTTTGGCCTTACCTAGCCAAAAAAATGATCAAATTACTCATAATATAGGACCATCCTAGGGGAAAAGTGTGCACTACTCTAGTGTCCTTCCCCCTCTCCTGTCTTCTTTCCAAATAATGACTAATTTAAAAAATTCAAAGCTTTAGGAAGGTTGGCTTATATCCCTAATGAGCCCCATTCAAAGGTTTTTAAATTATATGAATATATAAACACTTTTTCTAACTATTTTTCAAGGAGAGGATTACACATTAAATACCACCAAAATCACTCTTTCAAATTGAGAAAAATACCTATTTCTCCCAATTCTAATTATAGTAACACATTAATCACATTAATATTGCACTGACATCTAGAATATTACATCAATTATTCAAACACCAACATAAAATGTGATAAATAAATGAATTTTGTGTTGAGAAGTGTTTTCATTGATGTCAAGGTGCATCTAGTGAATATGAATTGCGAGTGGTCTTTGCATTATGGACTTGTGAGCTTGATGTGACAAGGTGAGTTTGTTGAGGTGAGCTGAATGTAACATTATGAATTTGTTGGGATTTGTCTTCTCTATTGGTTGATTTCAAGGTTTATATCAAGGTTTAGGTCAACATTAATTTTTAATTATTTCCATTGAATCTTATTTTGAGGTTATGATGACAAGTAGGTCTATAAGAGTGTTGTTGAGATCAAGGTTAGATAGTAGTGGCAAGGATAATTGGCAGTGAGTTATGTCAAGAAGCTTAGAAGAGTGTTTTTTTATGAGATTAATGATATAAGTGAGGTGTAATTCATTATATATACTTATTTTATATTTTTTTGAGGTCATGGCATGAAAGTAATAAGTCAAGGCATCAAGTGCTTAAGTAGCTTAAGCCTAGTCATGGCATGAAGAGACCTTATGATAAGGTATGAGCATGGTGGCTTGGTGATATGAGTGAAAATAGCCATGAGTTTTTGTATGAAGTTTTTGAGAATGTATGTGATGTATTTTAATACTAATGAAACATTTATACTGAGCCTATAGGGGTAGGAACTTTGGTCTATGTATGCATCTAAACCTCTCTTAAACCCTACCTAGCCTAATGAGGTTTCATGATCTATTTTCAAGTAATGTGAAGGATTTATGGTAGTATTTAATCATGATATAGGTTTTATATAATTATAATTATATGTTTATCATGACATTGATGTGTTGAGAACATGAAATTTAATTTAAGGCCTAGTAAGGTATGAAGACTATGGTGTAGAGAGAGAGTATATCCTAATGGGGTATCAAGATCAATTTTCAAGGAAAGTGTGAATAGATGTGAATTTAAAAAAAATATTTAAGTTTTTTTTAATAATTTTCATGATTTTTTAGGTTCTAGTTGGAAGGAAAAGGCATGAAAAGTTGTTTTAAGGTCTTTTGAGTTCTCAGAATGAAGGGTTCTCAACCTGAGAAGGATTTTATTGTGTTCATTATCTCATAAAATATTTTAATTGTAACCTAATAATTTCATGGTATATTTTTAAGGGTATTAAATCAAAATTACATGTATTATTTTTTTGATTGAGGATATATGCTTTATGAATGATTGTTAAGAGTGGAAATAGGTTTAAACCATCTTAACACCCTAATAAGGACCCAATGTTGAAGATGTTGATAAAAAGTGCCAATAATGGATTTTTATTCATAATTAAGATAATTTATATTGTATTTTACTATCCCAAGTACCTCTATGTGGTATTGGTTAAAGAGAGGAGAGAGAAAATGTTGAGTTACAAGCTTGTTTTTGAAGAAGTTACTATAAAAGTTAAAAGTTGCATTGGACATAGTAAGAAAATGGATAGAAGAATAAGTTAAATAATCATGTTTCATGTACTTTAAGGTTTTTGTATATTTTTTAGTCTTCAAGTGTTCTCAACCCATCATCCAAGTTAGTGAGTTGCTAGCAGGCCAAATGGTGTAAATAATGAAAAACCCAAGTAGCAATGAGAAGATGAACTGGAATGTGTTTTCATGATATAATGATGAATAAAATTGCATAGAGACATTTTTAGTAATTTTAATACAAGTTAATTTTTTTATAATTTTTTAAGGTTAGTGAATATGGAAATTTTCTCATAAGTTGACCTATCTAGTTTAGATAAGATGGTGAGATATAAGGTCATGAGATTGGTCTACAAGACCAATATTTTCCATTTGAACATATGATATTTATATCTAATAATGGTATAATGATATAATAGTATCATATACATGAATAAAAACTAATTTAAAATGTCTATATAGATGTTGGAGGTCTAAGTCAGCATGACTGTGTTTTGAGGTAATCTGATAGTTCTAAGTGAATGAGTTGTAAAGGTGTTCTTAAAGACTTATATTCTGAGTGGAAGTGTATAATTAATTTGGAGATGAAATTTAATTAATTTAAACTCTTTATATATATACTTATTTTATCATATTTAGTGTCCTAATTATGTTTGAGCTTCATTCTTTCAAAATAGTTTTTTGAGGCACATAGGCCAAATAGAGTAAATTGTGCAAAACCTAGGCATTAATGAGAATTTGGTTCTAAGTATGTTTTAAAGGTAGATTTATGTATTAAATTTAATTGAGTTGTTTTTAATTAATTAAAAGTAATTTCCATGTATTTTATGTGTTTTAAAGATAGTGTAAGTGGTGAAAATGATGAATCCAAATGGCTTGTCTAGCTCAGTGAGGTCAACAAATTGGTCTCTAAGACTAATAATTTAAACTATAACATATGGTATTTATATTTTAATATGGTTTATATATGTAATAATATAATTTTAATACATTTGAATTATTTTAAAGTCCCTACATAATTTTTAGAAGGTCAATGTTTCATGACTTTATTTTTTGAAAGTCTTGGTAGTTCTGAGTAAGCAAGTTGCAGTGATGAGTTTGAGGTACTATGCCTTGATTTGAAGTGTCTAATTCATATGTTGATATTTTTTTATGTCATTATGTTTCTTTATAAGTTATTTATTTTCATTTTTATGTGGATAAATGATGTTTTATCTTCAGTTCAAGATAAACTTTTTGTGTATTTAAAAGCCTGATGTGAATAGTGCTAATGGAGTGTTTCAAGTGGTTGTTGGACCTAAAAAGTGTCATGGTACTTAGAGGATGTTTGATAAGTCCTATTTTATTTTTTTATGAAAATTTTATGTTGTATATAGAAGTGTAGATTATTCCAAGGGGTCATAAGATAATGTGTCTTATAGTAGTCTTAATAGAATTAGGTCTCCATAAGACCTAAAGAAGGATGTGGTCTATTTGAGTTATGTACAACCTAATTTAAAAATTTATTATTAATTTAAACATTTTATAAGTCCTATTATGTTTCCAATATAAGTGGTTAAGTATGTATGTTTGACCAAGGTGTGTATGAGCATGAGGCTTGTATAAAAGCAAGGCTTAATAGGCATATTTGGGCATGTAAGAGTATTGTATTGAAGAACGAATATGATAGAAGATAATTGAGTGTAATTATGTCTTATAGATGATAAATATATATTATAAGTACTATCATGAATATCTAATATGAGGTTTGAGTATAAATATCAAGGTCATATGACATAATCAGTCTTAAAGAGACCTAGTTGAGTGAAGATGACTAAAAGGTAGTTTGAGAGGGTTAAACAGTGTGAAAATCTAAAGCAGTGGTCATAATATATTTTTTGAGAAACATATTTTTAGGAATGTTATCAAATAAATCAGGTTTTTGAGTTTTTTTAAGTCATTTATGGGGTTGGGCCTCCTTTTAGGTAGGTGCTTGCTAAAGCCTAGTCAAGTGGGTGCTCCATGTGGAGTTGGTGCTTCACTAAATTTCATTTTTGTATTATAGGACAATAGTCCATTTTCATATATCAGTGGGTTTTCTTACCCTTGATGGTTTACCATGTATGTGATGTGTTCTTATATTTCATGTTTAAATGTATGGTTATTTGTCCTTTGATTGATCTGTATATTTATATGAATGGATCATGAATGTTAAGTGGATTTGAATGAATGTTTTAAAGGTTTATTCACCCTCCCCCAAAAATAATTATACTTATAAAAAAAATTATCATAGTATTATCCTTTGAATTAGGCTTAATAGCCTAAAGGAGACCCTAGAAGCACAAGCATGGATTGTGATGATGATAGTGGTTGTCATGATAGTAATAAGGATCAATTCATTTCATAACATAAGTATGTAAGATAAATGTTGAATAAGTTTTAAATAAATAATAAGTCATCTAAGGTAATTTATAATAATGTTTTTGGTGATGATGATGAATTTATTGATCAAGTTGGTGATGCATTTATATTCTTATCTCAATAAGTAGGTTGCTCCAAAGAAGAAGATAACATGTACGATGAATAAGTCTAATATGATAGAGAAGAAGGAGATTATGAAGTATATATTGAATCTAAGCTCATAAATGTCCTAGATGATTTGAAGCACCAAAAGAAGAAGCATGAGTTGAGGTATATGGTCAAGGGTATTAAGGAACATATATGTACCTTAAAGAGTTACTGGGTCAAAGAAGATAAAAGGGATGAGAAGATCATCAAGGATACCAAGAATCAATTAGAAGGTGTCAATACAAATTTTAGATGAAAATAATCTGAGTATCATCAGTTGATGATGGAGCTAGATTATTTGAAGGTTGATCATGAGAATATAATATACAAGATTATAATGTTTAAGAAAGATCATGAGAAATAAGAAAATTTTAAGAGAACTAACATGAAATTCAACATGAAGAGACCAATCAGGAAACCCAATGCAATGAGGTATTCTAATTCTTTCAATGGTTATTGTTTTGCTTGCCATATCTTTATTTATAGAGTAAGTGATTATAGAATGGTCTCAAAGGATGAGTTTTCATAGGACCATGAGAGAAGGAGTGATCAATTGAGAGGTAAGGATAGTAATGTTTTTTGATACAATGATCTTAATGTGGGACATAATGAAATATTTTGTCCTAATAAAGTTAGGATACCCTCAAGACATAATAAGATATATGGAGGTCCTAGAGTGCATGATAAGGGTCAAACATTTATATGGAAACCAAAGGTAGTCAAGGTGAGTCATGATCAGTCTACTAGTCAAAATTCACTCTTCTATAAAGTAGAGCAAGGAGAAGATGTAAAGGAATGTCAAGAACATGTGTTATCTACATGTGTTGATAAGGTAGTCAAAGATAAGAAGGATGATAAGTTGGATGAGTTAAATGCATCAATCCAACCTAAGAAGATTTTAAGGATGGATTATCAATCTCATGATTGAAATATGGATAAGAAACATGGATTGGAGATCTGGGAATCCCATGAGTTCATGGTGTTTTAGTTCCCTATGAAAAGTGGTGACTCCATTAAGTATCATGGAAACACTCTTCTATTTATATAAGCATGAGGTTGTACTCAAATAAAGACACATCTTGAGAGGATTCCAAGTTATTTATGTTTCAATGTATGAGTTATGTTTTTTGTATATTTTATATATATGATAAGGTGAAAGGTGTTTTGGTTAGTATGAGCATTGTTTCTAAATATTTCTTCATAAGGAAACATGGTATAGAATGAAAAAGTCTATGCATCATTAATTTTTAGATTTCATTTTACATTGATTAGTCTAAGAGTTGAGGGATATTGGTAGCTCTAAGGTTTTAAGTTAGTAGGAAGCATGGTGAAAGATCTAAAGTTGATATCAAGTTTATAAGGTTAAAAAGTAGTCAATTAGTATATTGGTATCTATTTATGATTCTACCAATTGATATATAAACTCAATTTATGTTAAGATTTTATTTTGGTATCAATATGTTTGAAGGAAGATGAGGATGGTCTAAGAGTCCTAATGACTCATGTGGTGAGATAAAAATTTGAAGACAAAAGGGGAAGTCCCTAATTATATAGTTGGTGTTAAGAGTTAGGTAGCCTAGTGATTGATCAAGAGTTTTATCTTCTTCAATCATGTCAAGAAAGGAAAATAATCTTGAGTTCCTAGTTCGTTTGAAGAAGATATGCTTAGTCTAAGGGGGAGCTTGGTAGCTCTAAGTTCTTTGTCAAAAGAGTGGTTTAATTTGATATAAAAATAGAGGTATGTAGGGAGTTAATTGGATAAAAGGATAAAGCTAAGTTCTAAGGGAGATTGTTCAAAATGGAGAGGTAGCCTGTTAAAAAGAGTGATTTCTAAATATTATTTTCCATTTAGTGTCTTTGAGAGGTTACATCAGTTTAGGGGGAGAAAGTGTGTTTTCAAATTTTGTCTACAAAAACTTGTATTAAGGTGAGTGTTTTTCAACATTTCATTAAGTTTATTAAATTTAATTTACAAGGATCTAATATTATTTTGTGGAACAACATTGTCATTAATGTTAAAGGGGAGAAAGATCATAATGGGGGAGATAAGAATGATCAGATTATAGTGTGTTTTCCATCAATGACAAATGGGGATTTTGTTGAGAAGTATTTTCATTGATGTCAAGGCTGATATCATTAATTTCAAGATGGATCTAGTGAATAGTTATGGTGAGTGGTCTTTGAGGTATGAACTTGTGAACTTGATGTGATAAGGTGAGTTTGTTAAAGTGATATTGATGTGACAAGGTGAGGTTTTTTTTAGATTTGTATTCTTTATTAGTTAATTTCAAGGTTGATATCAAGGTTTAGGTCAGAATGAAGTTTTTATTTTATCATTAAAGGCTCTTGTAAAGCTATGATGATAAGTGGTTCTATAAGAGTGTTGTTGAGTGTAAGGTTAGTTGGTAGTGGCAAGGTCAGTTAGCAGTGAATTATGTCAAGAATCTTGGAAGAATTTTGTTTTATGAGATTAGTGATATGAGGGAGGTGTAATGTATTATATCTACTTGGTTTATTTATTTTTTATTTCATAACATAGAAGGAATAGGTCAAGGCATCAAGTGCTTAAGTAGCCTAAGCCTAGTCATGGTATGAAGAGACCTTGTGAGAAGGTATGAGCATGGTGGCTTCGTGAGATGAGTTCACATAGTCATGAGTGACTATATGAGTTTTTTTAATATGTATTTAAGGCATTGTAACAATCATAAGAGTTTTAGGATGAGCTTATAGGGGTAGGACCTTTAGTCTAGGTTTGCATTTAGAACTCTCTTTAACCCTACCTTGCCTAATGAGGTATTATAATCTATTGTCAAGGAATGTAAAGGATATATTAATCATGAGAGAGGTTTTATGTAATTATAATGAGATGTTAGGCATGACAATGAAGTATTGAGATCATGAAAAGAGGCATGAAGGTCAATTCAAGGCCTAGTAAGGTATGAAGACTATGGTGTAGAGAGAGAGAGAGAGTGTAGCCTAATGAGGTATCAAGTTCAATTTCCAAGGAAATTGTTAGTATATGAGAATTTAAAAAGGTGATTAAAGTTTTTTTAATAATTTTAATGAATTTTTAGGTTCTATTTTGAATTATAAGGCATGAAAAGTTGTTTGAAGGTCTCTCGAGTACTTAGAATAAGGGTTCTCAACCTAAGAAGGATTTTATTATGCTCATTAGCTCATCAAAAAAAATCATGGGAACATAAAAATTTCATGTTATATGGTTAATTTTCCTATCTCAAAATTATAGGTATTAGTTTTTGGATTGGTGGGATATGCTTTATGAACAATTGTTAAGAGTGGAAATAGGTTTAAACCCTCTTAAAACCCTAATAAGGACCTGATGTTGAAGATGTTGATCAAAAGTTATCATAATGGATTGTTATGATAAGGTAATATATTTTATCTTGTATTTTAATATCCCAAGTACCTCCAGGTGGTATTGGTGAAAGAGAGGAGATAAAAAATGTTGAGTTACAGGCTTATTTATGAAGAAGTTTTTGTAGAAGTAAAAAGTTTCATTAGACATAGTAAGAAAATGGATGGAGTAATAAGGCATAGAATAAATTTTAATTTCCATTAAGGTTTTTGGATATTTTTTAGTCTTAAATTATTCTAAACTAGTCATCCAAGTTAGTCAATTACTAACATGCCAAATAGTGTAAATACTAAAAAACCTAAGTAGTAGTGAGCAAATGAATTAAAATATGTTTTAATGACATAATGATGAAAAAATTCATAGATATTTTTTAAATAATTTTAATACATGTTAATTTTTGGTATAAATTATGGAGGTCAGTGAATATGGTGAAAATGTTGCTCACACGTTGACCTATCTGGTTCAAATAAGATAGTGAGATATAAGGTCATGAGATTGGTCTGCCAGAATAATGTTTTCCATTTGACCATATGATATTTATATCTGAGAATTTAATAATGATATAATAATATCATATACTTGTATCATAATTCATTTAAAATTTATATATAGATGTTGGAGGTCTAAGTCACAATGACTATGTTTTGATGTAATCTAGCAGTTCTAAATGAGTGAGTTGCAAAGGTGTTCTTGAAGCCTTATCTTATGAGTGGAAGTGTATAATAAATTTGGTAAGGACCATAAGCTAATTTAAACTCTTTATATATGATTATTTTATCATATTTAAATGTCTTAATTTTTTTAATCTTCATTATTTCAAAATATTTTTTGAGGCACACAGGCCTAATAGAGCAAATTATGCAAAACCCAAGCAATAATGAGAAGTTGGTTCTAATTATTCTTTAAAGTTATATTTATGTATTAAATATCATGAATTTATTTTTAATTGATTATAATTCATTTCCATGTCTTGTATGATTTTTAAAGATAGTTTAAGTGGTGAATATAATGAAGCAAAAATGGCTTGTTTGGCTTAGTGATGTCTGTGTGTAATGAGGTCAACAAATTGGTCTATAAGACCAATAGTTGCCTCTATACCATATTAAGTTTATATTTAAAGATTTTTTTAGATTTTATAAGATAATTTTCATAAATTTAAAGTATTTTAAAGTCACTATATAGGTGTTAGAAAGTCAATGTTTCATGACTATGTTTTTGAAAGTCTTGGTAGTTCTGACTAAGCAAGTTGTAGTGATGAGTTTGAGGCTCTATCCCTTGATTTGAAGTGTCTAATTAATATGGTTATATTTTTTAGTTAATTATATTTATTTATAAGTTATTTATTGTCATGTTTGTGTGGATAGATTATGTGTTATCTTTAGTTGTTCAAGATAAACTTTTCTGTGTATTCAAAGGCCTAATGTGAACAATGATAATGGAGTGTTTCAAGTGGTGGTTTGACCTAAATATGTTAGATAAGGCCTATTTTATTTTTTATAAAAAACATTTTCCATGTATAGAGGTTTAGAGTGTTTCAAGGGGTTATAAGGTAATGTGTCCTAAAGTAGGCCTAATGGAATGAGATCTCCATGAGAGGTAAAGAAGGATTTGGTCTATTTGAGTTATATCCAAATTAATGAAATGATTTATTATAAATTTTAATGCATCATAAGGCATATTTTTTGGCCAATATAATTGGGCAAGTGTGTATGTCTAACTAAGGTGTGTATGAGCATGAGGATTGTATAAAAGAAAGGTCTAACAGGCCTATTTGGGCATGTAAGAGGATTGTATTGAGGAGTGAATATGATAAAATATCATATATTGGAAGGAGGTATTATAGGAAATCATAATAGAGTATATGTATTGTCATGAATATGTAATAGGAGATCTGAGTATGAATATTAAGGTCATATGACCTAATTAGTCTTAAAGAGACATGTTAAGCCAATAGGCCTAAAAGGCAATTTGAGAGGGTTAAAGAGTGTCAAGAGTTGAAGAGGTGGTTATAATATATTTGTCTAGAAACATAGTTTTCTAAATTTTATTAAATAAATCAAGTGACTAAGTTGGTACTGAGCCATCTAGTGAGTTGGTACCTCCTTATAAGTAGGTGCTTGATAAATCCTAGTCAAGTGGGTGATTGACTAGTTGGGGTTGGTGCTCCATGTGGAGTTGGTGCTTCACTAAATTTTGTTTTTTTAATTATAGGACTATAGTCCATTTTTATATATCAATGGGTTTTATTCCTCTTGAGGTTTTCTCACACATATGATGTTTTCTTATATTTTAAGTTCATATGCATGGTTACTTGTGCTTTGATTGATCTATATGTTTGTATGAATGGCTCATGATTGTTAAGTGGAATTGAATGAATATTTTGAATACTGATTCACCCCCCCCTCTTATTCATTGTGGTTCCAATAATCTACTCTTTTTTTAGAGTATTGGTATGTAGGTAGTTCTCAACACATGGGGTGTTGAGATATTTCCCAACTTCAATCACCGATCCTTTTTTCCATTTATTTACATTGGTATTCACATGTCAAGGAGTTACGGTTTTAAAAGATAACCAATAACATAGTGGTCTCTATAAGTGATCTTGAGCTCCCACACCATATAAAGGCTCTACAAGTGAATTCATGAATAACCCAAAAACCCTAATTTACTCACTACAAATGGACAAAAACACCACACCTCTAGTTTCTTCTTCGTAGTGTTATTGTATAATCCTAGATCTAGTTATAGGTTCTTGATTATAATCATATAGGCCTCTATACACAATCATTTTTATACATTTATTCCTCCCAAATGTACAATTTATAGATAAGTCTTTATTTTCAACTTACACTTCACTATTTTTGGTAAGTTTCTAGAATATAGTAGTTTCAAATCAGTGAATGTTATCATTATCATATTATTCATAATTTTACATAGTAGTGTTATTATCTATGGTTCAATTTTAATCCAAAATTTGATCATACAAGAGCCATTGCTTAGGGTTTACCTTGGAGGGAAGATAAATTGTCTTATGAGAAGTATTGGGTGCAAAGTATGAGTATTTTAGCCCATATCTAATTTATATAGCATAATCCTTATAAATCCATAAAAATTTATTGAAAATAACCATTTTCTAAGGGGAGATTAAGAATTGACATGTTTACTAAAAGTTATGTATCCCTATATTTTATTATTTCATTTTATAGATATATATTACATAAAGTAATAAGTTTTGAATGTATGGATATTTCCTTAAATTACCTCTATAATTAAAATTAATATAGATATAGGGTTATCTTTACTTGTCATTTTATATTATAGGTGATCTAGGCCCCTATTTTCCTATCATGATCCCTTGATCATCTTATTTATTTTAACCATCCCCATTTGTATTATATTCTTAGAGAACATTAGAATAGTTTCATTTCATATATTCATACATAGCTATATTTATTTCATAATATTTATCTACCTAGATACTTTGGAACCCTTTTCTTTAGTTTTGTGTGATAAGATCTCCCTTAGTTAGGTTTAGTGGATCTAATTTGGTCATGCTATCGATATAAAAATTATTATAATTGGTATTAGTTGATCACTTTATCTAATCTTAAGTTTACTAAGTAGGATAAGTTGTAGATTATATTAATTTTTTGCATACATGTTGGTGAACCTGATGCAATTCTAACCCTTGCATTTTAATTTTTTTTCGTTTATAGTTAACTAGGTCATGTTGGTTTACCTATTATTATTTTTTGTGTGTAAATTCTACATTTTCAATCAACTAAGTCACATTAATTGACCTAGTTTTGTTATTTATCTATTGGTTTAATGTCCTAAAAAATAAGATCGAGTTTGTCAATCTTTTTTATTTATTACTAATTTTAGTATTCAACCCAACTAACAATATAGATCTTGTAAATCTTGTTCATTTTTTACCCCTTTTAAATTTTATCTAAGTTGATTAGGTTGATCCTATTCATTTTATACACTTTTTAGTTTTCATCTAAGTTGAACTAGTCAATCTTGTTTATTTTTTGCACCTTTACCATGCCCTTATTCTATAGTATGTGTTGGGATATGTGCAGCTAGCTTATGTCTTAAATAACCCCTTCTTTATCTTATTTCATTTATATAATATCTCATTTGGTTAGATAGGTTGGCCTATGGAGTAACCATATCCTAATAAGACTATAAATAGGAGGTATGGATTAGTAATTGATCATAATATTACAAATTTTTCTCTTAATGAAGCTTGTGGAGGTTTCCCCCTTGAAGTGGCATGTCATCTATTATTATAGTATGCTATATTTTAATCATATTTTAATCTATTACTATTATTCTACTTTATTTGTGAAGTAATTTCACTATGATTTGGGCCATTAAGTGTGTGAAACCCTAATATTATAGAATCACTCATCTAAAATTTAGTTGCAAATTTGTATTTGACTTTTTACTAGAGTTTGAGGATAATTGAAGGACATATCAATAAAAATTAGGGTTTGGGGATCTATTTTGATAAAGATAGTGCCTATTTAGGGTTTTGTATAAATTTTCTTTAGAAGTTGCATATTTAAAAAAAATTAAGATTTATTTACATTTTTGGAAAGATTAAAAACATATAATGAGGCTTTATTATTTGTAATTTATAATTTAAGGATGACATAAGTGAAATAAATCTTATTCAAATTTGGGCCAAAGGTGACAATCAAGATCGACATTATTAAGCCTTGTTATGGTAGGTTCAAAAACTAGGGGCCAAGGTGAGGGTGTTGAAACTCTAGGTAAAAATCCTCATAAAAAATATATGGAGTCAAAATGGGGAGTTAATAAATTACTTGTTCTAGTATTTTTATATGATATACCATAAATTAATCTATGGTTGATTATGATGTGCACAACATACAATTTGATGTGTAAGACCTAGATTATGAAATGGAGATCATGCAAGCTACCTTGGTGTATTTGTGATAACTTTGAAGAATAATAATACAAAACAACCACCTATCAACATTTCACTACCCAAAAAAAGTGGATATTTTATCTATCCCAATCAAAATCAAAATACCTTGTATCCAAGTAACATGATGCCAAAAGTGGAAATGTGAAAGTTTGATAGGAAGGATATGGTCACTTGGATCAACCAAATGGATATTTTTTTTATATACACTAGATTACATGTATCCAAATGATGGTCATGGTATCCTTATATGTATAACCAAAATAATTAATTTGGTATAGATGGTTGTATACTATAAATATGAAGGCTCTCAAGCTCACCTAATATGATTTTATAGAGGAGATACAACTACACTAGAAATAATATGATTGATAACCACTTTATTCAACTAGAAATGTTGTAACAATTAATATCCATTAAGGATTATGTTTATCAATTCTAAAAACTCTCTTTATGCATGGATAAAATTCCTAAGGAGCACATAAATAACTTATTTATTAGAGGTCTCAAGGACCACATTGAACATGAGGTACGTATGTTTCATATAGATAATATTTCTAAATATATTCTCAAGGCTATTAGGGTATAGGAATATGTTTATCTAGTAAGAAAAAATTATTCACCAACATCAAAGATCAAAGAAACTTTCCACCATCATTCCCTTAGCCTACCAAATTGACACATCAACAAATTGAAGATAAAAAATGAAGGGTTTATGTTTTAATTGTGATATAAAATGGATCAAAGGAGATAAATGTGATAATAATAAATTGTTATACATTGAGGGGTTTAATTATTAATAAGATGATGATGAAGAATCAAGTGAAGATGAATAGGTTCCAGAGATAGAATCCACAGAATCCCAACCAACTATATCCTTTCATGAACACTTGGGTATCACTCTTCAAACACTTGGGGTTTTGGGTTTCCTAAACAAATAGAAGGTAATAATTTTGGTTGAATTAGTATTACACATAATTTCATCAGTAATAAGTTGGCTACTAATTTGAACTATTTCATTTATCTAGCTCTAGAATTTTAGGTCATGATTACATATGGTGGTACAATAAAATATTCTAAAAAATACCATAGCATTAATATTTTTATGGGTGAATACATGCTATATTATCATATATTTTCTATTCCCATGGGTGAGGTAGACATTATTCTTAGAGTTTAATGGATCACAACCTTGGGCATAATTGAGTTAAATTTATAGGAATTATTCATGTGATTTCATTATAAAGGTAATATTGACCACTTTATTGTCTCATACTTATAAAGGGGTCAACATAAAGCCTTAGAACCCTAATCTACCATTATATCTCATGGTTTTCATACACCTTAGTAAAGTAGGTTAGTTGAAGTAAGTCATTAGTTATCTTTCCATATGCATCTGGTTTAATGTCTTATCATATTATAAGATAATTGATTGTTACTCGTACCTCATGTTTCAACTTGTGTTAAGTGATTTTAGATTTTTTGAAAATGTATGAAGATATTTGGTCAATTTTGAGGAGGCATCAACATTCAAAGGTGACATGGTGGAGATGAGTTGATAATACAACTAATAAGGCATTTTGAATACCCCTAATGTACTCAAAATCATGTAAGGTATGGTTAATTTACAAAATTTAGATAATATTATGAAGATTAATTAGGGTTAATTGATTTCCTTAATAGGTTCTAAAGTCTCTTCACATGTATTGACATGATATTCAATAGTTGTTCCTCCTTAAGGTCATGTGTGTGTCTTAAAAGTAATATTTTTGAACATAATGAGACCCCATTTGACTCTGATGGGACATTGAACCACCATCCACACCTTCAAGATCTTTCATAGACTCTATTAGGACATAGATAAGGTGTTTAATGCACTATTGATCCCCATTCCCATAATGTTTAATGCTTAATTACAACTAATGGACCCCACACGTGCTAAAATATTCCCTTTTAGCTTCTCTAATTTGTAACATGAGATTTAATGCATTACTTAACCCCTATTTTCCCTCCTCATACCCATTAATAATGGCTTGTGGTCTGCAACATGAGAAAATATAGGGAAGTTACAAGTTTTAGGAGTTTGTTTAGTGGTATGGATCTATATAATATGGACTAACTTAGGTGGAGTTACGAATTTGTAGGAGGAAGCCAATAATGACATGTATGGAATAAATAAGAGTGTTTTAGTTTTTGAAAATCTCAAAACTGATCTACCTTCCCATCGAGCTCATTGGTAGGCTCGGAGAACACTTCAGGTTTGTGCTTAGACCATATAGAAGAGAGAGAAAGAAGAGCCAAACTCTTGGCTAGAGAAAGTACAAGTGGTCACCTTTCATTAATGGGAATTATTTTCAAGATTGGTTAGTTGATCTCTATGAACATTCATTAATAAATTAAGGGGTATGGTCACCACTCACATATACATAAGGTAAAAGGATCAAAATATTTTTATTGAGTTTTTAATCTATTTAATTAAACTAATGGTTATTCTTAATTCTTTAAGTCTTAAACTTACTATTATAGCCTCAACTCATACCCTTGGGAGAAGTGGTTTTAAGGCTTCAATTAGTTAAGATATAAAATGAGAACAACCCCAAGCTATGGGTATCCCATGATGGAGCTAAACCTTTGGAGTAGGTTGTTCCCTCTTTGATGCTCACCTAAACTAAAACTAATCCTATTGCTTCATGAGGAAAGGGTTAGAAGGAATTAAGGGATTCTAAGAAAGCTAATAGGTGATGCACCAAAATTATAGGTCAATCCTCCCTGTTGGACTTGAAGAACACTAATGAAATGAGTAGAGGTTGAGTTTAGAATCCAACTATCTACTATTCATCTATATAGAGGCTTACCAAATGATCTATGATAAAGGAAATGAAAGGAGAGGTATAAAATAAGACACTAACTATTCATGGTATCCATATATGAGCTTTGATCAAGAGATGTAGAACACAACATATATGAGCAGATGAACTAGTATCTAGGTGAGATAAGTACACACTATACCAAAACAATGAAATTAAGACATAGCCTTCTATTTACTTCAATAGGTTACAAATTACTTTTTGGTAGAGTCTAGTCTAACAAAGGGAGGGAATCAAGAGAAAGATAGAAATAGATCTAATGATCTATCATAATAAGTTAGAGATATTTGTTCTTGGCCCTAAGGCCTTTATTTTTAGTAGAGAAAGAGAGAGGGGAGAAGTTGGTAACTAGTTATATGTTAGCTTTTAGCTATTTTTATCATGCTTTTTCTCTAATTAGGGTAGGCTATTATGAGTGAGATATCTATGATCCACCTTGAAATCATTCCATTAATTGATCAAGGTGTGTTGGAAGATAAAATTTAACCATAGGTGGCAAGTCTTGATCTAGATACAAGTGAATGCCCCAACTACTTTTTAAATCCCCAAGTTTTGGATTGTTGATTTTCCACCAAATTTCATTGGAAATATAAAATCCTCATACCTATCGAAGACACATCATGCATATTCTAAACAACAAATTGTAAAGTCATGACTTGAGATGATCCTTTCATATTTTTTATGTGCCTTGGGTCTTGAACCAAATTAATTATAGAGGAAAATCAATTTAAGGACATTAATTTTCCTATAGTAAATTGTCAAATAATTGGTCTTATTTGTATCAATCTCTACTTATCTTACTTTTCAAGTCATGATCAACCCAACTCACCTCCTTACTATAACTCTCAATAATTTGATTGTTTGATTTTCTCAAGCTCCTATGGTTTAGACACTTGTTAGCTACATGTTCTTCCATAGGTTTATGCTAAGGACTTCTAAACCCCATTGTCTAGTTTACAGAACTTGAATTTGATGTTCGTGTAAATGTTATTTGATGTTTGTGAGAATTTTTTTTGACATCTTGTAGACTATCAAATTTAAACTCATGTGGGATTTTAAGCAGGCATAAATTTGACACTTACATGGATGTCTTTCATTTTTTGGTTAACTTTGTACATTTATAACTTGAAGTTTAGAACTTGCAATAGAACCAAACTTTTATGGAATGGTTTTAATGCTACAAAGAGCAAACCCATTTGATCCATTATCTTGAAATTATTATTGAGTGAAGATATTAACTACATAAGTTTATTGTCTTGCTTGATGCTCATTTGAAAATGACCAAGTTTGAAGGCTTGATTATCTTAGTTTCTAGAGTGACTCTTTGAAATTGCATATCCTCTATCCTACCTCATCACAAGAGCTATAACTTGACATGGATATAATGTGAAGAAACCCATATTCATCTTAAGCATCCTAGATATCCCATAGAGATTTTGTAGCTCAAGACTTACCCTTACAAATTTGATAATTTACACTTTAGGTGTATTTAAAGTGTTTAAAAAAACTTGTGAGATTAAATATCTCACTATTACACTCATAACCATCTAGATTTTGTTTAAACCACTAGTCAATAACTTTGCCTCTTTCCCTACATAAGGATTATTAGCCACTGGGCACTAGTTTGATATGTGGGATAAAAATGGTCAACAAGGACTTTCCATGACTTACTCAACATTTATCCAACATGTTTAATCCTATGGAGTTGAGAAATATCTAAACTAGTAAAATGTGCAATTTTTAGGCAAAGTTGAATGGTAAAATGGAATGTTTAGTGATTTCACCTAAATGTTGAAAGTGTTCAAGGGCCAATAGAGTGTCTCAAACCTTCCTGTGTCTTTATGATTCAAGTTGATATTAATGTAGATATATTACTCCTTAGGGTGTCTTAAAACAAAGGAATACATGAATACCTAGGGTTTACTATGTAAAAAGATAAATGTACTATTCAATGGTGGCCTCAAGGCTCTCAAACATAGGCTTGGACATAGATTGAAGTGTTTTAATCATGATAAGTCACCAATATATCCTTTTATGCAGGCTCACAACCCCATGATAGACCCACAAACTTTAAAACCACCATAATACCTTTAAACCCCTTCATTTTAAATTTATAAAAAGTTAAGGTTTCCTATAAAATATTAAGGTTCTTTGGAAAGTCCTAGGTTTCATATTTTGATTGCATATACCTTTTCCTGGGCTCCAAAGTGTTATGTATTGATAGGTATTCATATTAAGGTTTACAAGGTTCTTGTGGTATGTCTTAATTATGTTCCCAAACTTAATTTAAATTAATGAAATAACCTATACCATTTCAATATTTCTTCCACTACTACACTATAAGTTAAGACCTTGTACCCCATGTTCAAATCCTATATTGCCCCACTATCATTCCCCATAAGCCATCTACCCATATTTAAAAACATAAATCATGATAAGAAGGCCTAGATATCCATTAGTATTATCAAGTACCATAATTTCATGAAGAGATATACCTATGTATCCATATACCCTTATGATAAAGCAAGTGACCACCTACTAGAAACCATTTAGGCCTACTATGCAAAAGCCTTTAGGATAACTATTTATGGACCACCCATGAGCATAAGAAGTGATATGATAAAGAATATGGATACCTTAGGTATATGAAATATAATATTTAAAAGGTCAAAAAGGTTTAAATTAGCTTTAATACTCTCTATATTCCCATATAAGCCTATTCTTTAAGCCCTCTCTAGATAGTCTATGTGTGCAATATGACACCTACAATACTATTGACATATCTAAAGATATAAATATTCACTAGAGTAAGAGATAGAATATATGTATAAGAGGGAAATAATCACACTTAATAAGTGGAAAAATCTTTATTTTCACCCCATCTAAAATCAAAAGGACACTAAACATAGACCTGCAGGTTATATAGGCCTAACTAGGCATAAAACATAACCTAAGAAAATAAAAGTATATAGAGGAAAAGGATGGTGAAAGACTAATAAATAAGGGTGTAACTAACCCTAAGGAAAATTATAAACATTATAATTCCATGTTAATTCCAACATATATGGACAAAGTCCTTCTAAGACCCCCTCATACTACCAAGCACCCAGGCTTGCAGGCAGACCTACAATTAGTCATGGGAAAGTTATTGTTTGAAGCCTTTGTAGGTGTGAAAAATATTTAATTTTGGTAAAAATGGTCACTATGAGTGTATTAATGTTTAAATTCACTCTTTTATGTCATAAAATCATTATGAATACCCATTATTTTGTCTTGAACCTGGTTTAGTCTATTGACAGTCAATTCTGAGGCTAGGTGAGTGAATTGATGTTTTAAAAAACTCACAAGAAAGATAAAATTCATAAGGGGTTTATAATGAAATATTATATGGTAGTTAATGTATTTATACACCCTATAGAATAAACATCATTTAATATTTTAGTTAGATACTCTTGAAGGCTAGTTAAAGGAGACAGGCCTCAAACCTGGTCTTAGACCCTGCTACCATTTTGGGTCATATCCAAGTATTTATAAGAAGGTTGATAATAATGAAAGATATTTGGAATGTTTCATATATTTTAAAATTAGTTTCAATTTAATTTGATTAAGAAAAGGTTCAAACTAGTCTCAAGACCCTACTCAAGTCACAAAGCTCCTAACAACCAACTCCAGGTGCATTTTCAAACAGTCATACCCTTCACCATAAAGAGGCTTAGGATCAAGGCTATTATATAAATTAAATTAACAATATGGAATTAAATTCCATAAAATAATGATAGTTATTAATGGGTTGAATTTTATGAAGGATCTCTAAGAAGCTAACCTACTAGAATTGGTTCATAAAGAGCTCAAGAGTCATCTTTCAACACTCATATCTCCACACTTTCTTCATTGGATCCAAAATTATTTAAGGAAAATGTAGGGATAAATGTAATATTTAATGGAAATTATTTTTGGCTTGGATGTCCATACTATATGAACCATCATTAATATGGTGGATATCCTAAACCCTTCTAAAACCTAATATAATACAGGATGATGGATTTTTTCCCCATAATACATCTAAATGGATTTGTTTGGTTATTAAATGGTCCTTGGAGTCCTCTTAGGTCTTTTTATAATCATAATAAGCTACTAGCTAGCACGTGTATGGAGTATATTATACAGAACAAGCTTGAGAAAGATAATTTAGACCTAAAATCAAGGATTTAAAAATGTTTGTATGTATCATGTGATTTAAGAGAGAGAATAGGTCTTATAGTTTCCAAATAGTCTTATAATAATCACCTAAAGGAGCCACTATAACTATTTTTACAAGTAATTAAAATTGGGTGCTAAGATGAAGGGTTATCTGCATTGAAAATAGGCTAAGTGGCTTAATCAAGCCAACATTGCTACTCCAAGGAACATTAGAAATGATCTTCAGGTTGAAAAAAGTGGAAAGGTGCATCAAAACCCTAGGGTTAGGATAAATACTCATAAACCATGTGTTTATACATGTTGGTCTAACATTTGTATTAAGGTAATGCCCCTATAATGTGGAGTAAAAGGAAAATTAAGAGAAAAGGACACTTCAAATATTCATGGAGGAGGTCATCATGATGTTTGGGAACCTTTTGGTAAATTTTAATTCTAGGAGAGTTGTTAAAGTTAGCCATTTTGGAATACAAGAACTCAAAAGCTATCCAAGAGGCATGTTTCTCACTTGATGGATCTTTTCACATGCTCATAACTATACAAAACCTTTGCATGGGAGGATGAGAACTTTAGGAGAGGTAAATGGGTTTTCAAAATGTGTTTAATGGAATTGGTTTAGAGGTTTAGGTCCTAACCTCTATGAACCATCATTAAAAGTCTTACACACTCTTAAGACCCCTTAAAACCATAATAAGAACTTGACTGGAGATATATTAAGAAAGGTGAATCCAAACAGGCATGAACCACTTGAAAAATAACTAAAATATGTTCTCCACTTATAAGAGGCCATGATCATGGTACTTAGCTATATGAACACCTCTAGAGACTATAATTTTTTAATGTTTTAATAAGGAAATGGGATACATGACCTAGTCATAAGTTGTAAATCATGGGAAGTGTTATCTTGAGACTTATTTCACCTCTTTAAAGCTATAAATGTTCACTTACTAGCCTATAAGTACCTTTTTTAACCTCCTCTAATCAAATAATCTACAAAACTAATATAGATGGCCTAATCATACAAGGAAGATGGAGCTATAGGTGATAGATGTTTTAAGGGTCTAATTATTGGTATAAAGAGTTAATTCAAGAGTGATTCAAGCCTTCTCAGTTAGCTTTAAGGTTTGGTTTATTTATCTTAATCATCTAAATAGTGGACGGACATAAGAATGAGTGACTAACTAATGAGTCCTACTTAATCAACAAGAATAAGGTGCTAGTGGATGTAGAAAGGTATCATGAAGTTAATTTTCCACCTTTAGACATGTGTAACTTCCCCTTAATGTAAAAAAACCCCATATTAATCATCAAAATGAATCTTTTGGGTGGTTTCTTCATCAAATTCAAACTAAAAGTATCAGTAACCACTTAATACTCATGGAAAAGGGCTCCATTAAGCCACTCTTAATCTTATTAAGTAATGGATAGATAGGGGGAGAGATAATGGTGGAATATAAGTTCTCTCTATAGGTCAAAAATTTCCAAAATTAGACATTAGCACCTCAAATAGACCATTAAAGATACCTATCCACTCAAACAATGCATGGGGAGAGTAATAGAGATGGTTGTAACTACCATATGTCCACCTTGGCCTCTTCATGGCCTCTGCTATGCCTAGATTTTTCTCTCTCTTTCATGAAAAACTCTATATATTTAGGAATTGGTATCTTTTTTCTCATCCCTTAGATGGGTGTAGTGAAGCTCTACCAAAATTATACATTATACCTTGAGTCAAAAGAGAAGGATCAATTGAAAACTTTTGAATGAGTGTTAGTTTTTATTATGATGGTTTATTTGAAAAAATTATGATGCTTACCTTATTTTTTAGGTCCTTTATTTCACCTAATGTCATACTATCATTTTATGTAGGCTATATAAAGTGTTGATAGGTAGTAGTGGCATTGAAGTGTTGATGGCATAGTAGTGTCTTATATAGGCATATATCCTTAGACTTCAAATTTAATACTTTATACTTGACCTTCATATGAAATATTCATGCCTAATATATTGTTATGAGGTTTGAAAAGTTACTTTAATTGGATTTATAAGTGTGGTTAATGAGCAGTCAAGAAAGGATATGTAAGTATTGGTACATCACCACTCCTAGTATAGGTTTTCCTTCCATGTTTTCATCTTAACCCTTCTCATCCCAATATAAATAGGTCTTATAATAAGATTTCAATTTGATAAATTAAGCGATCTATCCCCATAATCTATAGGTTTAACCTAGAATATAAGTAGCCCATAACCTTTAGGCCAATCTCATGTTAGCCTAAGTTTGAAGTGGAATTTAACAATAGCCTTTTAAAAGGTGAAAATTGAGTTTTAAACATTTCTGGCATGCCTAGTGCGACCCACTTTCAAGTGACTTCAAACATGCTTTGGTATCCTTAGAGGACATTATATGGTAGATCTGTAGATATTTATATGCAAAAGGTGACCACTAGATCTTCCACAAAAGGTAATAATATTGAGTTTGTTGAATTGTCATTGGATATTTCTAGAGGAAATAGGTATCATAGATTCAATTATAATTCTACACCCCCAAATTCTCCCAATTCTACCTAAAAAATATAGTTGTATGTCCTCTAATCCAAATGGATAAGCCTAAAATGCAAGCTTTTATGTCTTTTAATGGTGGTAGTCCTTTTAACCTTAATCATTTTGATGGCATACCAATTATTTCCCTTAAAATCCTTCCCTACTTCACTAGAGAGAACTCAACTACCCCTATAGATAATATATAAGACAATTTATCTATGTTTAGTTAATAATATAACCCAAGAGAATGTGTCTATGAGACTTTTGACAACCTCATTGAGGGCTAAGGCACTCTAGTGGTATAGGAGAATAACACTTGCATTTATAAACACTTTGGATAAGTTTAAAGAACACTTGTGTAAGAAATTTTAGGATAGGAGTGACCATGTATATTTGGTAGAGCAACTTACTATAATAAAAAGAGCCCCACCAGGAATTCATGGTAAAATTCAATTATAGGTTCTAAAAAACTTAGGATAGGATTCCTACCATCATCAAGCCCACACCTAACTATGTTTTCTTATACTACCTAAGGGATTTAAACTCTGATGTAGTTGTTATGGCATAATTAATGGGGGTAACCACTATTTTAGAAGCTTATGAGATAGCCATAAGAGTATAAAACTACCTAATCCATGTAGGCAAACTCACCCTTGAGCCTCTCATGCCTTTGTTCCTAGAAATTCAACACCCTATCCCTACCATTTCTCCATTACTAGCCCCAATAATACCAAATAGATGTAAATTAATTAGATGGGTTGGGAAAGATAGAGGGGTTGTTCAAGGCCCAAAATAACAAGTTATTAGCCTTTGAGAGACAAAAAAAATCCACCCTATAGACCTTACCAATCCCCCACTAAGCTCCTTATCAGCCCTATCAACATAACAGGTCTCCTTATCAACCTAACCAATAAGTTCAAGGGAAGATTACATAGGCAAGACCATACAATAGTTTCAATCCTAATGTTTTCAATAGTTCTAAGGCCTTGGTGCCAAATCAAAATAATTATGCACATGAAGGTCAGTGGTTTGCTCCATGGGAATAATAAAGTGAGATCATAATGGATTCAAGTGGTGAACAGTGTCAAACATCATATATGCAGTAGGGTCTTACCTTTTAATCACATGGCAACATGACCCATCCAAAACACAAGGAAGGTCCCATTATTCCTCGTGAAGACACTCTTTTCATGACCCAAGGTGAGATGGCAATTTCACAAGGGGGAAGTGGAATCAAGTAACCATCTAAAACCATTTTTTTTAATTTTCAAGAAGGTGAGCATTCATTTAATCAAGTGTTAGAAAATTAGGTTTAGAATGTGGCCAAGGTAGATAAATTAGTTACATCCCACATAAAGGATAAACTAAGGGAATTTGATGATAGTTTGGGGTAGTCTAAGACAACTCCTCCACCTTCCCAAACACCCCAAGGGGTTGCCACTAAACATGTAGTTCACAAGACACTTCCAAATTAGTAAATACCACAAGGACATGGGATTTTGGAATAAAATCACTGAAAGGGGGGGTGAATTAGTGTCCTTAAAAACTATTACTTTAACTTCAATATATATTCTAATCATTCATCAAGAAATATCATCATATGAACAACTAGTCTAGAAACATAATAATGAGAACACACACATGGTAAGTAAGAACACATAATATAAGTGGGAAACCCTCATTAGGAATAAAACACATTAAAAATAGGTTGGACAAATAGTTTTATAAATAAATGAATCAAATTTATTTGATAACCCACTCAAATTGGATCACCAACCTTAGTCTATCAAAAACTACTTGATAGAGTCTTTAGCAAGTACCAACTTGTAAGGAAGAACCAACTCCCTTAGTGACTCAATAACAACTTAGCCACCTCTTAACCAAGAAATAACTTAACCAAGTAGACTTATACCTTCCATATTTTTCCTTATTTCAATATTCAATAGATGATGGTTCTCTTCACACACTTCTATTCTTCTCAGAACTACCTCTAGGATTCTTCGCTCTATTATGTCTATTTAAGGTTGATTAGGTCATATGAACTTGATATCCATAATAAAACGTCCTATTATATATTCATGACTATGTATATACACCCTTATGATTTTTTACATGTTCTCCTCTCTTATTTTTTCTCTTTTACTTGCTTGCACACTCTCTTCTCTTACACCTTCAAATAGGCCTAAAACTACGTTATTTTTATACTAGTCACTGACTCTCACACACCTTATTTAGACATATAAAATTTCACACTTGGATTACCCTTATAATAATTTTTATAAAATTTTCCAAAAATTAATCAACCAATACATTAGGCCATCCATAACTTAACAAACCAAATTCTCTTTTAGGCCTTAAGGAGACCTAATTTAATTAGGTCTTCATTAAAGCACATTACATTTTATCTTTATGGGAACACTTCAAAAATTAATACATAGCATGATAAATTAATATATAATTAAAATATACCTTATAAAAATTAAATTTATGTCTATAACACATTTAATATAACACCATTACTTGAACTCCTTCTCAAAACATTGTTAACAATAGGCCTTCATATACACAAAAAAATTGTTTTGAAGAACTGAAGCATAAAAATATTTTTTATGAACAACCATGGAAAAAAATCACATATTAATAAACCTCATGACATCATATTCATAAAAAAATTCATTATATTATTTAACTCAAGGTATACAAGCTCAACCTCTCTTCTACAAAATGCTCACTCTAAACTGCCAACAAGCCTCAAAACACAGTTATGGAAACTTGAAATTTTGACACCTAAAGGACAAAAAAAGGAATTAAAATTCATTAAAATTATCTTAAAACATCCTTATAAAAAATTAAAATAAATATATTATAATATCTAAGGGAAATTATTGGTCTTACAGACCAGTCTATTGACCTTCTCTCTCATAGTCCTTACTCAGCTAGACAAGCCATTTTGGCTTCAATGTTCCAACCTCTTACACTGACTTTTAAGATTTTGAAAAGAATGTATAGGTTATTAAAGTATAAAAAATAAACATAGTATTAATTACATACTTTAAATTAGGTAAAATATCCTCTGACTTGTCATTATAACTTGCTTACCTAGATTTGTCAGTTTACCTTCAAACATAGTCATGGTGATAATGACCTTCAACACCTATGTAGACAATTTAAGAGAATTATGATTCATTTGAATGATATTATTACTAGATTATAAAATATTAAAATATAAATATAACATGGTTAAGTGTCAATATTTGTCTTGTATACCAATATCATAGCCTTACACCTTCATTGTCTCATATGTACTAGACATGTCAACTTATGAGCAACATTTTCATCATATCCACTAACCTCAAAAAATTATATTCATAATTAAAATTATTAAATGTATTTTAAAATGTTTCCATTTAATTTTATTCATACCTAATCCATGATATCACATCCCTAATCAATTTCTCACTTCTACCTAGTTTTTTTCACTATTTACATCACTAGGTCTATTAACAACTAATCAACTTATATGACTATTTTAACATACCTAAAGGCTAGATACTAATTATAAACAACCATGTACATAAATAATAAATCTCAATATTTTTTATCCATCCATTTATCAATTTTGATCTTATCAATTTTGACTGATATAATAATTATCTGAGAAACAAGGTCTTTTTTATAGGGTCCACTCACTCACTTGACAAACCAATCATACTTGGAGGTTCCTAGGAGAGTTTAATACAACCTAAAATCACTTAAATATCCATAAAAACAATTATAAGTACTTTTCACCAAGATCTCTCACATTGGGTCATTATTAGGGTTCTTTGAGGGTTTAAACCATATTTTAGTTTTAATGATCATTCATAAATCTTAGCCCCTTATTATAGTAAATAATGATTAAAATTTTGATATAGAACCCTTACATATATACCATGAATAACTTAGGTTCTCATTTATAGGTTACACATGCCAATGAACACTTGAATGTTCTTGTCGGGTTGAGAATCCTTTAGTCTATGCACTTTAGAGACCTCAAAACACTTTTTCTTACCTTATCCTTCAAAATTTGACCTAAAAATTGGTTAAAATACTTTTAAAAACATTATATACTTAAATAAATTATTTAATTTCCATATAATCCTTGGAATATAACCCCATACCCCATTAGGCCATGTTCTCTCCATCTTGCTTTCTACGCCTTGACTTGTAAGTCATATTAGGCCTTAAAACTAACCTTATAATTAATATCTAAGATATGAAAACCTAATATACCTGATAAAACAACAACTAAAATGATAAAAAAATGTCAAAAATCCTTCATATGTCTTTTTAATAGCTCATGATGCCTCATTAGGCCAAGTAGGGTTTAGAGGCGATCTAGTTATATATTAGGTCTATAGGTCCTACCCATGTAGGTTTACCTTGAGACTCATATTATTATTCAAATTCCTTCAATACATGTTAAATAAACCTAATATATATTATTTTTACTATGTACATATATCTCACTAGGTTACCATTCTCAAACCTTCTCACTGGGTCTTTACATATCATGACTAGTGTCATGACTAGGCTTCTCAAGCACTTTGACATTCATGGCTCTTTTCATGTTCTCAACACCTCAATTTAATTATATAAAACATCTTACCATGATAAAACACTTCCATACATATTCTCACATTCTTGATACCATTCATCTCACCAAGAAACCAAGCCCATGCCTTCACACAAAGCCTTTTCATGTCATGACTAGGCCATGATAAGACTCCTAAGCTCTTGACACTTGACACAAGGATTTTATTTTTAAACACTTGTCCTAAAATTCTTACCTTTAAACATTTATTAATTATTATACATCTAATTCTAAATCCCATATAATTGCAAATAATTTCTCATATACCTAAGCTTGCTTACATCACCCTACTACCTACACATACCTTCTCACAAGGTTTATACAAGGATTTACAAGATACCTTGATGACTTGACCTATTCCTTCCACATAATAAAATCAACACAACATCAACCAATCATATATAAGACACTTAGACTTATACCTTTCTTTCTCATAGAAATCACTATATACATTCAATTCATATAAGCTTGTCGCAACACATACAAACAATTGGCCTTGCTTATTCTAGATAACATGCTTATCTAGACATCAACCTCATTCATCATTATTACTCACAATGTATATAGACATTAACGAAAACACATTTTTACATTAATGACATCATATTGACATCAATGACAACACTATACCAACAAACTCCCCCTTTATCATTGATGGCAAAACACACTATAGTCTGATCAATCTCTTCTCCCCCAAACTAGTATTTCTCCCCCTTTGAATGACAAAGGGACTCCAAAAACAACTATTTGATCCTTGGACCTAAACTTAAATAAACCACAAAATGAAATTATAACCAAATAATCATCTTAGGCTCATCATTTATTATGGATAACTTATGGAAACTCACTTTCTCCCATGAGTAGATATTACCTCTCAAAGACACTAGATGACATATGATATTCAAAAACAATAACAACCACCTATGGAGACACTCTTTATTTCATAAATGACCTCACTCATAAAAACTCTTTCATGTACCAAATCACTACCAATTGTACTCTACAAATTATCTTTAATCACTTTTGATATCCACCTTATGTAAGATGTGTCTTCACAATATGTTCCTTGATATCAATCTTGATCACTAATAAAAAATGATAATGCTCAATAATATCACCATAAATATATTACTCAAGCTATCATTATCCATTCACACACTATGAAAACTATATCTGTTGATCTTATCTAAGCTTAATAGGCTGAAAACTATCTATTTTGATCTTCTCTAAGTTTTATAGGCCATATCTGATCCATTTACATCATGACAACCCTTATTGTATAGCTCACTACTCATTAGGACTGCAAAACACCTAGTTTACTATCTACCAAACTTTTATCTTGATTGATCACCTTCACCTCACATAACCAGGGCATATTAAGCATATAGACCTATGATACATGACCCAAAGGTAATATTCAAATGCCTATAGTAATCACACTCAATGCCTATGAGCATAAAATATCTCTATAATCAATTCTTGTCCACCATATCAATTAGGTTTGTTTACAATCAAAGACATTATTTCAAGGGAATAAACTATTCCTCCATGCTAGAGAAAATATCACTCATGTCATGTCCATATGGTATCTTAGATTTTATTATTTAATCAATCTATCTCCTTCATGTTTCTCAATACATCATGGCATAAACCTCATCATGACATCTTCCTTACATCATTCTATCAACTAGGTTTGTATTTACATGCTTTTTTATGATATACCTTTGTCATAACTTGTATTATTCATGATATGCAAATTAAGACTATAAAACATGTGCTTTGATCCTCTATGACCTTAAGGTCATCTTTATACACATATAATACTCAAATATCTTTCATAACTATCTCAACAAAGAAAATAATATAAAACTACATAACCATGCTCCCCCTTTATCTTCACAACTTGCCCACCATATAAATCAATTGTACATACAAACCAATTCCAACACAAATAGATAAATTTGGTACCAATACCAAATCTCAACATATATCAAGATCAACTATAACTAAAAACTAAAAATTTTCCTCTATTTAGATAGCAAAGGCAACCAATATCTTGACAAAGAACTTAGAGCTACCAAGCTCCCCCTTAGACCAAGCATAGATCACTAAATACAATAACTCAAAAAAGACCACATTTGATCATGACAAAAGACCACACTTCCAGCTTAGACTCAAAAAAATTAAAAATGTATTCATACCTTATTGGCATACAAAACTTTTCAAATCTCAACACGTATCTATCATGCTTTTACTTACTGACGAGTGTCTCCATGAAGCCTAATAGAGTCACCCCTTCCACAGGGTACTAGAACAACATAAATTTAGGAGATTCTCATATCTCCATACTCTCATAAGACTCAATATTATTCAACATATTATAGGATTAAATTTCATCTTAGACTTGGCCTTTGACTTAGCCTCATCATCATGCTTTTGAGCTGACAAAGAATACTCTTGACATTCTTTCAAATTTGACTTATGCTCTATAGTAGCAAACAACCCACCTTGGTTATGAGTTGATCATGACTCACCTTATCATACTTATTTTTTTCAATATTTATTCCTTTTTTAATATCATTATTTGGTAGAACATTTACCTTTAATCCAAGACCTTTAATGCTATCATGATAAACATTGTCATCATCACAATCCATACTTGTGTTTCTTAAGATCACCTTTAGGTTGTTTAGGCCTATCTCAAAGGACCATGCTCTGATACCAAATATTGGAAGAAAAATCACTAATAATTATTGTGTATGGGTGAATAAGTTTCCTTATAAACATTAAATTTCACTTAATTTTATCTTCTAATCATTGATCAAGAAATATCATCATATGATTAACTAGTCTAACAATATAGTAATGAGATCATACACATGACAAGTAAGAACACATAATATAAGTGGGAAACCATAATGGGGAATAAAACCCACTAAATATAGATTAGACAAACAATATTATAAATTAATGAATAAAATTTAGTTGATCATCCACTCAACTTGGAGCACCAACCCTAGTCTATCAAGCACCAACTTGATAGAGTCTTTAGCAAGCACTCACTTACAAGGAAGCACCAACTCCCTTTGTGACTTAGCACCAACTAAAACACCTCTTAAATAAGTACCCACTCAAATAATTATAATTTTAACTTCCATCTTTATCCTTATTAAAATCTTCAATATATGATGGTTCTCTTCTTTAGGTCTTCACACACTTATATTCCTCTCAAAACTGCCTCTAGGCTTCTTCTCTCTACTATGTCTTTTCAAGACTAATTAGGTAATATGACCTTGATATAAATAATTAAAACTCCTATTATATATTCATTAATATCTATATACACCCCTATAATGGTCTACATGACCTCTTTTTTCTCATATTTGTGTTTTTAATCACTTGCATACTCTCTTTTCTTACACCTTCAAATAGGCCTAAAACTACCTTGTTCTTATATTAGTCACTTTCTATCACACACCTTGGTTTTATGTACACACTTTAAAACTTGGATTACCATTAAAATATTTCATATAAAATTTTAAAAACATGAATCAACTAATACATTATGTTTTACACAACATAAAAGACCAAATTCTCTTTTAGGCCTTAAGGAGACCTAATTCAATTAGGTCTTCATTAGAGCACGTTACACTTTATCTTTCTTGGAATGATTCCAAACTCCATAAACAATAGGATAAATTCATATATAATTAAAATATACCTTATCCAACTTAAATTTATCTCCATAACACCTTTTATATCCAACCATTACTTGAAATCCTTCTCACAACACTATTCAGAATAGGCCTTTATATACATAAAAAAAATATTTTGAACAACTAAAGCATAAGCATAATTTTGATAAAAAACCATGAAAAAAATAACATATTAAAAAAAATAATAACCTAATATTCATCACAAAATTCATTATATTCTTTAAATCAAGGTATACAAGCTCAACTTCTCTTCTGCAAAATGCTCACTCTGAATTGCCAAACAAGCCTCAAAACATAGTCATGGAAACTTAAACTTTTGACACCTAAAGGACACAAAAAAAGACTTAAAATATAGGAAAATAATCTTAAAACACAATTATAACAACCTTTAATAAATATATTATAATCTCTTATGGAAACTATTGGTCTTACAGATCAATCTATTGACCTTCTCTCTCAAAGTCCTTACTCAACCAGACAAGCCATTTTGGCTTCAATGTTCCAACTTCTCACACTAACTTTCAATATTTTGAATAAAATGGATAGGTCAATAAAGCCCAAAAAATAAACACCATGTGAATCAAATAATTCAAATTATGTCAAATATCCTCTAACTCATCATTGTAACTTGCTTACCTACATCTACCAATTTACCTTCAAACATAGTCGTGGTAATAATGACCTTCAACACCTATGAAGACAATTTCAAAGACTTATGATGTATTTGGATGATATTATGATATTATTAAATAGTATTTATATACATATAAAACCTGTTTAATTTTCAATATTTTTCTTATACCAATCTCATAACCTTACACCTTTATTGTCCCATCTATACTAAACAAGTCAACTTATGAGCAACATTTTCATCATATTGATTGACCTCCAAAAATTTTATTCATAATGGACATGTATTATAGGTCTTTAAAAATTTACAAATGCATTTGATTCATCCCTAATCCATTATATCACATCCCTAATCAACTTCTCACTTCTTTATGGTTTTCTCATTATTTGCATCACTAGGCCTGTCAGCAATTGGTCAACTTGTATGACCAATTTATCACACTTGAAGGAAAGATATTGCTCAAAAAACAACATGGACATAAAATATAAGTTTTAATATATATCCTCAATCTATTTAACAAATTTTACTTGGTCAACTTTGACTAATAAAATAATTCTTTAAGAAACAAGGCCTTTCTTATAGGGTCCACTCACTCACTAGACAAACTAATCACACCTAAAAGTGCATGGGAGAGTTTAATATAACATTAATCACTTAACTATCTATACCAAACCATTATAAGAGCTTCATAACAATATATTTCACATCAGGTCATTATTAAGTCTCTTTTAACATTTAAACCATCTTCCAGTCTTAACAATCATTCATAAAGCTTAGCTAATTATTGAAAAAACCAATGCCTATAACTTTGACCATTCCCTATCCACCATGAATAGATAAAAATATCATGTAGAGGTTACTCTTTCCAATGAACACTTGAAAGTTTTTCTTGGGTTGAAAAACCTTCATTTTGTGCACTTGAGAGACATCAAAACACTTTTTATTTCCTTCTCCAAAATTTGACCTAAAACTTGGTCAACATACTTGAAACAACATGAAATAATTATTTAAATAATCACATGTCCATATTATCCTTTTAAATATAGCATCATACCCAATTATGACATGCTCTCTCCATCTTGTTTTCTAGTCCTTTGCCATTGCTCAAGCCATCTCTATCAATGGATAGTTACAAGTTTATTGAAGGGTATGTTACCCTTTGAAAGGACCATTTCAAAAATCTCAAAGGGTATATTTCTCTCTTGGAATATCATTTGTGGAAATATGAATGGACACGAAGGAATCTCAAAGGGTCTCTCACCCTTCAAGAAAGTCCATTTTGAAAAGTCTAAAAGGTAATTTCTAATGGAAGAGAGAAATAAGGAAGCTTTAGATAAAAAGTCTAAAGGAATTCCTTCAGACAAATTGTCTAAAGAAATTCCTTTAGGATATTTTCTTGAAAGAAAAGGTTGAAGGAATTATTTTGGAAGAAAATATTGAGACCAAGTGTCCAAAGGAAATGATGGACCAATGGACATGAAAATCAAGATAAGTGACTAGCCATTGGAAGTAATCAGGTTTGAAAATCCCAAAGTCTTAAGGCTTAGAAACAACAAAGTGAGAAGACTTCAAGATGGAAAAGTAAAAATTAAGTAAGCTTAGAGAACTCAAATTACTTTTCATGGATTAAATTGGGTTTCTCCAAGTACTTTACATAAAATTATTATAAGTAAAGGATATGGGAAAGTCTAAATTTGGAGAGATCAAAGAACCCAAATTACTCTACATAGAGTAAATCAAGATTTTTCAAGTGCTTAACTTAATCTTGGTCCAGCAACATGAAAATCATGATGTAATAAATGAAAGGCTACCATGTGGTAGAAGCTAGAGTATAAAGGGCTAATCAGGAAAGGACAAGTGGCATAAACATGACCAATGAGCATGAGAGGGTCCAAGCAGTTGGTAGCTAGAAATTATAAAGTCTCTCATCCATCATTATTTTCTCCCCAAAATCACCATTTGACACTTAAATATAGCATGGATGAAATACATGGAGATCTACATATTTTTAGTAGGGCATGTAAAGAGAAAGAAGCCACATAAATCTTGAAGGCAAAAATTAAATGTGCCATGCCAAGAAGAGACATTCTAGTTGTTGACAACATGGCTTCTCAAATGCACCATAGAAAAACTTAAAGATAAGAGGGGCTCGAGAGGATTGTTTAGTGATCCTGAGTGGTGCATTTAGGGACAACAATGGAGGATGACATTAGAGTCCTAGCCATTAGTGACTTCTTCTTTCTTCCCTTTCTCTCTCCCCCCTTTTTTATATAAATAGAGGCCTTGGATCTAATCAAATCATCCCTGGATTGGTGATAGAATTACTTTTTAGAAATCAATTTGTAAAAGACTCTTTTGAAGTAATACAAAGAATAAATTTTGTATTTTTGGTTAAAATAAGTACACACATTTGGTTTCATTTGTATAATTTATGATTATCATTCATCACCTACAATTTTTTCTAGCACCTTGCTTTTGATCCTTTTAGTTTTATACAGGAAGTGTCTATGTGTTGAGCTCTCCTTGAAGTGTTATCAATTCATAGTGTCTCTTGTAGACCTATTTTTTTATCCTTTAAGATATAAGGCTTCCCTTCAACCTCTATGCAAAATATCCATGTCTATCACCTTCAGATAAAACTAGAATAAACTATGTCATGTTTGAGTTCATTAGTAGTTAGCTCTTTTCCCAGACCAAGTGGATCACTTATTTTTCATGCATCACCTCCCTTATCTTATATTTCCTTTTTATTCATCCTCCTACCCATTTTCCTTATCTAATAGTAGATTTTAGTATGATATCAAGAGCTAAAGTGAAGCATTTGAAGAACTAGCCTCATAAAAAAGCCTAGAGGTTAAACCTCACCATAGGATACCCACATCCTAAGGTTTTCCCCATGCTTGTAGTTAGAAGTGAGGGAGCCTAAATAACTCTCTCTCAAGGGTGAAATTCCAATCTATAACACTAACCCTAAACCTTTCTAAAAATTTAGGCTGACAAGGTCAACCTGGTTGACCTATTATTGAAATTGGCAAAAAACTAACTAGGTTATGAACTATATCAACTATGGGCTGAAATAATTCTTAGTAATATTTTTAAATAAAAATACAAGGTTTATGTGGCTTAGTAATATAAACTACTAAAAAGGGTTTTAGGTTAGGAAAATGGATAATAAAGGTGGTAAAATACTAGAGGAGGGTACAAAATAGGAGGCAAATCTTAAGGGAATGGTTTTTAGGAGACAAGTGTGTATATAACAAGTAGTAAAAAAGGACAACAATCTTATGAAGCAATAATGGTCTACCCACCCCTTTCCCAATGAACACCTTAGGGCATGCACATAGAGAGATTGAGACTTGATGGGTTACTTCAATATAAAGAGCATCATTAATTAATAAAGGTTGAAAATATTATGTATAAAATAAGCATTAAAGTGAAAACAATGATTTGCCCATTATAATCATTGATAGGATAAAAACATACCCTAGTTGGGTAGATAGATATAATGATTCACACAAAGGTGGTGATTATTATTAACATAATGAAAACATGCCCCAATTGGGTGGATAGAGATAATGATTTTCCCAAAGGTGGTTATAATCATTAGCATAATGAAAACATGCCTTAGGTGGATAGATATAATAATTTTCCCAAAACTAGTTATAATCATTAGCATCCAGATAGATTGAAACATAATGATTTTCCCAAAGGTAGTTATAATCATTGGCACTGTAGTTTATATCAAAATAAAATGATTTTACCAAAGGTGGTTATAATCATTGGCACGGTAGGTGGGATAATATGGCAATTGGAAAAGGGGGTTTATGGACTAAATTTGTACTCATGAAGTAAGGGTAAGTCATTATAAATGAGAAATATTAATTTGGGTAACCTTCTATTATGGAGATGCACATCCTAACTAGCAAGGATTAAAATTATTTAATTACTTTTTATTTTGGAAATGATTTAGATAGATCAGGAAATTTTATGGTAACTAAGGAGAAGTACCATGATCATATCGATGGTTAGATTTTACAATATATCATGATATAAAACACCATGATAACTTAGACTAAATATGCATAAGCTCTTACACATAATATAATATATAATGGAAAACAATGTACCAATCATAAAAACTATGATGACAATGTCAATGTATGAATTTGGATGGACTCAAGAATAATGCACAAGGAATCACCCAATGAATGCACATAGACTAAATCAATGCACAATAATGAAAGCAAACAAATAGGAAAATAAAAAAAATAAATAGAAATAAATAAACTAATAAATAAAAAGTAAGCAAAATAATCAAAACAACATGAAACAAACACAAAGAATGGTTAATCACAATGTTAGCACAAACAAAAGACAAAAATAAATGACAAAAGGTTACCCTTAGGCTATAGATAAAAAATAAAACAAACAAATGAAATGGGGGGAATATAATAAAAGGAAGGGGTAACCAAGTTGAATATAGATGCACTAGTTATGTGGATGCTACCTACTTAGTTCCATGGATGCAAGGTCCAACATAAACTTTAGGGAAAATGTATTTCTACCTAGAGATGGGATAGAAGAAAATGATGATAAATAAATATGATTATGTTGTAGTGTAAAATATGGGAATGGACTCACAAAATTTCAAGAGTGTAATATGAATCCTAGAAGTCATTAATGTATCAAATTGAATACATAAAACGAATATGAAAACTCATAAAATGGAGAGAGTGTAAGATATTTTGCAAATATTTTTAGAAATTTTTAAGCATCTCAACTCAAAGGAGAATTATAAGATACTAAATGACCCAACTCAAAAAATGATGAGAGTGTTTAAACTTTAAATTTTTCATAAAATGGTAAGATCATGGTAAAGGGTGACTGAGCTAACCTCAATGTGAATCACTACCTACATAGTCCCATTAGGCCTCAAGTCATTGTAGTTCTGCCTACACAAAAGGAAGTGAGATACAACTAGGTAGCAATAAGCTCATAAAATAGGAAAATGGAAAGGAAAATTATAATAGTAACAGTGAGGTGATGTGATAATGCATGGTTAAAGTGTTGTTCTTATTTTTCCCATAGGTAGTTATAACTAGGAAATAATGGCAAAGGGTTAGTGGTACTAATTTTCCTGTATGAATTTATAATTAGTAACAATAGGTAAAACACTAATTTTCCCAAAGGTGGTTACAATAAATGACACTAGTCAAGCATAAATGAAAGTTGTAATTGCTAGATCTATTATCATACTACCTTCATATACTTCCATTTGAACATGTAATGCTAAAGTTATTGAAACTAGATCAGAATCCCCTTGCAAAAGGTCTCTGAAGAACCAATGAAACCAAGGTAAAAATTGGTTGGGTAGGATAGGTAAAAACAATTTTGGTCAATAAGGAAGGTATGATAGAGTGGTATAGGGTATGGCATAAATAAGATAATAAGAGGGAAATTAGATATAATTATAATAGGGTTGACCCCAAGTAATAAGGTAAGTTAAATGGTAGGGTATGAAATAATGGCAAGGTGAATGGAAAATGGAAAGGCAAGGTAAGGTACAATGGTTATGTTGTTCATACTGATATGGAGATGCATGTCTAGATCAAAATATGATACAACTAGAATAGTCAAATGTTGTAAATTTCTAGCCCACACCTCTTTTGAATAATTGCTCTATCAAGAACCTGTTATGGATTTGGACTCCAATAATGTTTTTGTGATCTTCATTGGCTTGATTCTATTTCCTTCAAATGTCAAGACAATACGTCTATGTAGCTTATATAAAATAAAGTGAAGCTAGGGATGGTAAATATAGATAAATATTAGTTGATAGGCCTGATTTGGAAATGTAAAGGTGGATCATAATGTAATGTATAATGGTTGGGCAATAAATGAAGATCAAGATTTCCAAGCACACATAATTTTGTTAATTCTAGATTCAACATATTTTTGGTTGTGGTAAGGACTAAGACTTCTAAATATGATCTTAATATGACCATTATATTTTTTTATTATTTAGGTTTGAAAGTATCTACCATCTAATTAAGCTATAGATTAGAAGTTGTATTGATGTTATCTCTAGTATTGTCTTTATCAAGTAGTGAACTATTATGATTAGATATTGGTGTCTCAATGAGGTTTTCACCAGTGAAGTTGCCTTGATTATCTCATAGTACTTCCAAGAAGTTTTTTTAAGGAACATTAACTTTTGACTTTGGTTTTCTTCTAGTGCCTCAAAAAAAGTTTCACTAAAAGATTCTAAGTTTGGACTTTGTTTTCCCCTAACATATATTAAAAGGTTTCAATAGGAGATTGTTTTTATTTTGCATAAATGTGATCTTGATCACCCTAATATTCTATAGCTAAATTTCACCATGAATGCAGTTCAACATGGTTTGATTTTGTCAGTCCCAATCAACACTTATGAGAGGTGCAATGTCAATATAATGACTATGTTGATTGGTTTTAATGTAATGTAGAATGGAAAGAGGCATCACAATCCCCATAGAAGATAATAAGAGAACTTGTGTCAAAGGGAATTAAACATCCTCAAAAATTGTGGAAGGATCACAAATGTATTCAAATTGATCAACAAGGCATTATAACCAATGTTATAAAAACCATGAATTTATTTTTATTCTTAAGCTAAGTGTGACTAAAGAGACTCTAAATCTAATGTTGAGACTGATGTTGAGTCTAATTTTGATGCTAAACCTGATATCGATTCAAAAATATAACCTATCTTCAATGTTAATTCTTCATCTAGTGTGGATGTTGATACAATGATGTCTTGTTGAATGTTTGGTATTAAAAAAATAATGGACTATGATGGCATAATGGGCTCTATATACACATAATATCTTCAAAAATTTATTAATTATTAATGCTATTTATCTTCCAAAAACATGTTGATTCTCAATCTCTTTGAGTGCACACCTTAAGGGGTACACTAAGAAAGGGTTGGGTAGACCATTAGTGCTTCTCGAGATTGTTGTCCCTTTTTCCACTTGTTATCTACACATTTATCTCCTAAAAACTATTCCCCTAATCTATTAATCCACTTTTGAAAACTCCTCTAGTCATTTTCCACCTTTAATACCCCTTTTCCTAACCTAACACCCATTTTGAAAATTTATATGACTAGGTCAACTGGGTTGACCTTGTACTCTTATTGGTGAAACTCATTTAGGTTGTAGGTTGGCTATTAGTTAACCTAGCCTATGACCAAGTGAATATTTTGTAATATTAGTACTAGGTCAACTGGATCGACCTTGTCAACCAAAAATTTTGGAAGGGATTAGGTTTAAATATGCCTATATATAAAAGATCATTTCACCATTATTTAGAGAAGAGAAGAAGAAGTAAGAGCTATTGCACATATTCTTATCCACCATTCTACTCGAGGAGAAAGATTAGCGTTTCATACTTTATTTGGAGATATGGATCTTGTCTTGTGGATAAGTCTTTTGGATGCAATAATAGGTTATGTAGCGTAGAGATAATTTATTCTTACATACCACAACAACCTCTTGTGAGGCACCTTGGCCAAGGGAGAGATTGAGGCTCGATGGGTTCATCTTCAAAGGTAAGTATTCTTAACTTTGTTCTTCCTTTGTAAGAGTAGATAAATATGCATTTGTACTTCTCTTCCATGCATTAGGATTCCATATAAATTGATATGAGTATATATCTTTTATGCATGTTTAATATTGTTATTTTTTATCCCCACTTTATTCCATAAGCTTTGGTCAGAACTAGATTAGATTTTTAATTTACTTGTTATTAGTCTAGTGAATATGAAAACATAGGGATTAGCTAGGTTTATTGCATATTTTTACTTGATAAGAGGATTTAGAACCCTCCATAGTATTATTTTTTTGATAAGATATCCTCTAATTAGGTCTAGTAGATCTAGATATTCATCATGTTCCCAATTATCTAATGTATCCCCAATTGGAAGTGTAAGAAGGATATATATTTTCTAAATTAGGATTGATTATATATGCAATGCATTTTTAATTACATACATTTTGGTGAACCCAATGTGAATCTAACCCTTACAAGTTTTATTTCACACTTTTCATTTTCTATCACTTTATTTATTATTTCTCTATATTTATGATACTAGGTTTATAGGGATTGTATAGTTTATAACTTATGTGTACAATTTTAACACACAATTTCATTAAAATAACTCTATTTTTATATGCAAGTCTTCATCAGATATTATTTATTAGATCAAAAAAGTTGACATAGTATAGGTTTTCCCTTATAAAAAGGCTACTAGGTTAAATAGGTTGACACAATACTCTTATTTAACTCCACAAAAACATAATAGGTCAACCAAGCTAGTATAGTATTCCAAATAGCTTCCATAAAACATACTAGGTTAACCATGTTGATATAGTCATCTTGACAAGTTTCAACAAATAGGGAATTATAGAACTAGGTTGACCTAATCTATACAGTTGGTAGAGTTTGTAATTAACATTCAAGTCACTTTAACAACAATCTCACATTCCTTTACATCTTCCAACCCACCAAGATTCCTTTCTCTCATTATATTTCATTTCAGTTCTTCTGTATAGTTTTGTTTTTACATAATTTGTGGTCTTTAAAAGTACCCTCATACAACAAACTAGGTTAACCTGGCTGACCTAGTTTTATATTATATCTTCTATCTAAAAGACTAGGTCGACCCTATTGACATAGTTCTTAAAGACCCTTTCTTCAGTAGTATAGTAGTGATATTATCAGATTTATCCTATAATGTTTGCATACACTATCATTTGAAGTGACACTGTATTGTATTTCAAATTGGAAATTAACATATATATGCTAGTAATTACTTCACACTTTCACTTTCAATTATTTATATATTTAGAATAGATCACATAGACTAATTATGTGTTTTTTTAATATACCATTTAATTGCTCTATTTTTCTCTTTCTTTCACACACTACCAAATCACATAATTTTAAAATGCATTTAAATAATTATCTACCTAAATCCTACCTACTTGGATTTCATCACCAAGGGGGAAACTAACTTGGTTTTTTGGCCAAGTATAAACACATGGTTAATGGTATATATTGGCAAAGCACCTAACACCCTTATTGTTATAGGATTGTGAAGTGAGGGGCTAGGCCCTAATACCAATTTAGTATCATTGCCAACATAGATCCCTTTCAACATTAACATCTTGAAACCATCCATAGATTGATTTATAGTTCTCTACTTTCAGCCAACTTCTTTATCACATTTAAAATAACACTTTATAATGTAACAACATTCAGGATGACCACTTAGTTAGCATTTGTTTTTTAGTTGACTTCTTTCTTTTTTCTCATTGTATGTTGTATTCCATAAACTTACATTGGCCAACATTGGTGAAAGGTTTTGTGTTGTGTGACTTAATTTCACCATCTTCATTGATTCATTTGATTGTGTGTTTTCTTTCACTTATTACTTTCAAAGTTCATTGAATTTTTTTTCCTATTTTTAGTGAAATATCATTATATTCAACAAAGTATCTTATAGACTATCTATTTTCCCTACCTATAGTACTAGGTCAACCCAATCGACTCTATATCTCCTTTTACCAATTAGATTATATTACTAGGTCAACCCAATCACCATTGTACTCTTTTCAGACTCTATTTTCCATAGTTTATAGTACTAGGTCAACCTATTTGACTTTTTATTCTTATTAGACTCTATTTTCCCCAATTTATAATAGTAGGTCAACCTAGTTGACTCAATACTCTTACTAACTATCCTATCCATCCAACTTAGATCTCTAGCTTTCTTTAGCATTTTGTTCATATTCCTATTCATCATGAATCCACTTATCAAATTATTTCTTAATAATCTAAACCCATTTTTAATTTACATGGGTTGTTCTCTCCTACCTCACTTTTCCAACATAGAAGACAATTCTTTATGGTGTAGCTTTTCACCACATGGTTCTAAATCTTCTCAATCTCAATCTACCCCATACTATATAATATATCTAGAGAATCCTAATAGAAAAATTCCAAACCATGAAAATTAGATACCTTATACCACTTTTACACCTTCTAAACCTATAAATTGTAAACTCATCAACCCATCTACATCAAATGTTAAAACCTCACATTATGTTCCACCTCTTACAACCAATGTTCATAATCTCTTGATACACCCATAACCAAAATACCAAGCCTTATTGCTTCCCAAAGTAACTTGATTGAATCAAATGTTAGGAATCCTTAACTTAAAAATAAACCTCCTCCCACCAACACTGCCAATCCTCCTCCTAACAACACTAACACCCCATATTCAAATACTAATACATAAATTGACATAACTCAAATTCTTTCTCAAATATCTCAACAAATGAAAATCATGCAAACAACTAATCTTTCTCAAATGATGTAAATGCAACAAAATTTATTACACATGACTATTAAACCACCTCAATTCATCATATCTCAACCAAATAAATTTTTTGTCCCTCCTCCTCTTATAGATGCTAATGGGAATATCATCCATCAACCTCCAATGAATAAAAAAATGCTTCAACATATTCAAAATGAACCTTTAGCTCCATTCATTAAATCCATATATATGGGAAACATTTATCCAAATATCACATATGATGGGACTAAGGGCCCTACTATCTTTATTAAGTCTTTTGGTAATCTCTATAAAGAATGGGTCCAAACTAATACCTTTGCTACCACCAATATCTTAGCTAAAACCATTGTTGGTGATGCACTTTAATGGTACAACCAATTTCCTATACATTACATCTCACAACTATAATATTTATTCAATGCTCTAGTGAAGGAATTCTAACATGATGACCTTCCTAAAAATTACCTTAGCTATTTCATCAATACTAAGAAACTTCCTAATGAATCTGCTCATACTTTCATCAAATGATGGAAGTCTATATCTCACAAAGCATACCATAACATGAATTTTGATACTCTTTTAAAACTATTTATTACTTAACTTCAATCTCCCATTTAATATAAAGTTCAAATCTTTTCCTCTAAAACTTTAGAAGAAGCCTTAAACCAAGCAAAAAGGCCAAAATTTCTTATGACTCAATTTAAAGCACCTAAAACAACTACTAAAGAACCTTTCCAATCATTTTCTCATAACATTGATTCATCCAAGCCTCCCCAACCTCATAATGGATCATCCAATTCAACTAATTTTAATCCAACCCACCCTCCCTTGAGTCTAGAACAACTTAAGAATAAATTACCACCCTCTAAACCCATGAGATTTGATCCTTCCAAACCTCCTCCAAAATAGTACAATCCTGATAAATTTTGTTGGTGTCATGCTACTATAGGTCATTCTCATGAGTCTTGTCATGATATTCACTAATTTCTTCTTTATTCCTTGCTTGGTCCACATTTTAATCTCAATACTCTCACAAAACAATGTTATCATGACTATCTTCAAGATTATCAAATTTAATCTCAAGAACTATAATCACATCAAAATCAACTACCTAATCAACAATAACAATTATCCCATACCTACACCTCAACCACTAATGTTAATAAAACCATATTTGATCCTTATTCCTATACCAATAAGGAAAGGATAACTAATATGAACAAGTTTAAACATATCACTGCATCTATTGAACCTCAATATCTTAGGTCACATGAACCAAAAGAATACCTAGTTCAAATGACTACTCCAAAGCATACCATACATGGTCCTCATTTACCTCATTTTCCTCCTCATACCTCTCCTAAACATCCTATGTCAAATTCAAACTCCTTAAAATATAACAAAACAACACATTTACCTATCCCCAAATACACCTACCAACCCAATGCAAATCATTTTAATGGTTCAATATTACCTCACTCCACCTCACATATTGGGGCATCTTGAGATTCCCATCCACATGTCTCTTCAGACTTTGGGGCATATTGTGATGCCCATCCCTACATCCAATTACCCATTGGGGTATCTTATGATTCCCACTCTTATTCTATGATGCATAATAATAAATAAATTTAACTTTAAGAAACCTTCCAAACATTAACATAGATATTAATTTTTTATTTTTTGTCTCATGTTTCTTTATTTTTGTCCACTTTACTTCTTTTAGTCACACTTTACTAGCATCATTATCACCTTTGGGTTCTTTGGTTTTCTTCCACATTATATTTAGAGTTTGTTTTAATTTTGTTTCTTATATATGCCTTTCATTTTTATCTTTTTATGACATTATTTTCCTTAGTCACTTTATGATTATTTTCCCCCCATTATTTAATATTCATCTCATTAGTGTTCACCTTATGATTTACAATGTAATACCATGGATATAACCTATCCCTCCTAAAAAACTACCACATTAAAACATATTTAAACCACTTTTTGGGATGACTACTAATTTCATTGGTGCTTGTGATAGATCCATTATAGGTTAGCATGGATTATCTTAGTGTCATGACTATAATAACATATCCCCATCCCTTTCATAGAACTATTTTACCTCCTTGTGATCAGCTATGAGCATATTCATTATTGTATCACTTATTACATAGATGGATCTCTCATGATCCCCATATTTCCCTTTCTTCCTTTCATTTGAGGCTCACATCGATCAATTTTGAGATTGCACACTTACTTATGGGAAAGTCTAGGAGTATTTAGATACCTTGGTATGTAGGTTATTTTCTCTAGTGACCAAGTATAATCTCTCTTATGTTTGTTTCCTATTTCACTTATGTTTGGTTCTCTAAATCTATAAGGAGGGGGAGAAATAGAAAAAGCCAAAGCAAGTTAAAATCCAAATCATAAAATACAAATAAAAGGCAATGATTGAAAGGCAAAGATAATATTAAAAGACATAACACACTATAATATGTGATCTATATTTATCACATATCCTATCTTAGTCAAAGATAAAACTCCATAGTTAGTCTCATGATAGAGACAAGGTCTATTAGGGTGTAGTAGGATAGTACACTAGGTTAGGATGTCTCATTATATCATATAGTATCTAGTGCCACCTAATTTCTCATGTAAGTACCCAATTTTCATAGTATACTAATGAATATATAAAGGGTCATAAATAATAAGGAACACATTGTGGGAAGGTATGCCCATTTTACGTTTCATGCATATAGCCTTCATGGGTTGATCTATGTACTTCATTTGTTATCCCAAGCTTTGTGTTCATTAGTCACAGTGTCCTAAATCCTTGGTGTTGATAGTTATTAGCCTTTCTCACCTTCCTAGTGTGTCTCTTTCTTACTAAGGATGTTCACATCACCCATGTGGCACCTCACATTCCTTATTTACATCAAATTTTCCTAATATTCCCCTTGTTGGATATTGATTTTAACTGATCATATCTACCTTGTTATGCCTCATGGTTTATAGTTTGTGATTTATATTATAATACCTTGGATAAGAATAGGCCTTCCTTACAAACACCCTTACACCATTTTCTTACCACACCATCTCATTGGCATACTAAACATGTCATTAGGTAGTTATGTTTTCTTACATTGTATCTCATAATAAGAACTAAGTTTGAGTTTTCATCCTTTAGATATTTTGATTTTCATCTATTTTTGTTTGAATTTTATGACATTTAGAATTCTTACATGTCTTTCCTTATGTTTTATTTGACATGCTTATCTTACATGGGGTTCTTTGTCACTTTCATATATTTTTTAGATTTTTCTTGCATTGATTTTTTGTCATTCATGTTTTACATGCTTCCCAACATGATTTAGTATGTTATACATTTATTTTTTCCATTTATGTCTTACGTACTTCCAAATTTGATTTAGTATGTTCTAAATTCCTTATTTCCATTTATGTTTTACATGCTTTCCAATGTGATTTAGTATGTTCTACATTCCTAATTCCATTTATGTTTTAAATGCTTCCCAATGTGATTTAGTATGTTCTACATTCCTCATTCCATTTATGTTTTATATGCTTCCCAACATGATTTAGTATGTTATACATTCTTTTTTTCCATTTATGTTTTACATGATTTCCATTATAATTTATTGTGTTCTACACCCATTTTTCATTCATTTTCCATCATTTTTTCATTCATTTAGCCTCAATCTTTTTGTTCTAACCTTGCCTTAACAATCCTAATTTGATAATTTTCCTAAGACCTTCATATATTTGTCTCTACTCACTCATTTTTCAAACCACAAAAATTCATAGAATCATGATGTCCTATAGAATATTTTCCACTAATATATGCCTATATTACAAAAAAAATGTTTTTGGCTCTTTTCTACACTAATCTTTATAGGTTCACCTAATGTTCCTCACATTGGATGCCTTCACTTCTCTCACAATATCCTTATTTATCTACAACACTAAGGTAAGTAAATCTATATGTTTTTTAATTATATACTTTCATTTATATTATTTTCTCCTATTTGTATTTTAATTAGCATCAACATTATGTTTCATCATGTTTTATTCCTAAAGCACCATCCTGTGTTGCACTCACATGATGAGTGATGAGTTTTGAGTGGAGAATATGTATACACATAACATTTTCAAACTTTTATCAATTATTGATGCTCTTTAATTTATAATAACCCATCAAGTTTCAATCTCTACAAGTGCATGCCTTAATGGGTGCACAAAAAAAGGGGTGGGAAAACTATTAGTGCTTTGCAAGATTGTTATCCCTTTATCCACTTGTTATCTATACACTTGTCTCCTGAAAACCATTCCCCTAAGTTATTACTCCTCTTTTACACACTCTTGTAGTCATTTTCCACCTTTAGTACCCCTATTTTCTAATTAACACCCCTTTCAACAATTTACATGACCAAGTCAACTGGGTCAACCTTGTAATCTTATTGGTAAAATTCATTTAGGCTCTAGGTCATCTCTTGGCCAACCTAGCCCATGACCTAGTGAATTTTTATCAATATCAGTACTAGGTCAACTAGGTTAACCTTCTTAGACAATTTTTTTGGAAGGGCTTAGGGTTAAATATTCCTATATATATAAGATCATTTTACCATTATTTAGATAAGATAATAATAATAATAAGTAAGAGTTATTTCACATTTGATTATCCATCATTCTCATTGAGGATTAAACTTAGGGTTTCATAATTTCTTTGGAGATACAAATATTGTCTTGTGGAGAAGTCTTTTGGATTCATTGATAGTTTGTGTAGCCTATATTTTATGTATCCTTTTCATCCTTACATACCAAAATAAACTCTTGCAAAACAACTTGGCTAAGGGAGAGATTGAGGCTCGATGGGTTTGTTTTCAAAGGTAAGTATTACTAACTTTGTTCCTCTTTTGTAATAGTAGATAGATATGAATTTTTACTTTTCTTTTATGCATTAGGATTATGTATAAATTGACATGAGTATATGTATTCTATGTATGTTTAATTTTACTATTTATTACCCCGACTTTGTGTCATAAGATTTGGTGAGCACTATATTAGATTTTTACTTTACTTTTTATTATTTTAGTGAATATGAAAACATAAGGCTTAGTTAGGGTTATTGCATAGTTTTGCTTGATTAGAGGCTTTGGAACCCTCCCTAGTATTATTATTGTGATTAAATATCCTCTAATTAGGTATAGCATATCCATATATTGGTCATAATCTTGATTATCTAATGTATCCCTAATTAGAATTGTAAGTAGGATCTATGTTTTTTGAGTTAGGATTGATGTATAGATGCAATGCATTTCTAATTGCATATCGGCTCCACTGAGACTAATTTTTCAATGTGAGACTCCTTGACAAGGGGTAAAATTTCAAGAAGTAACTATCTTGTCAAAGGGAGGCTCTTTAAAAATAGGACAATTGTCGAGAATATGATTTTCCCAATGGAATTTATAATCATTAAGAAGTGACTCAACAAAGACTTACTTATCAGAGTGAAACTCCTCGATAACAGGGATAGTATCAAAAGGTTATTCATCATAAGTTGACTCATCAAAAATAGATGGTTCACCAAAAACATCATGGATTGGTTTTAAATAAGTTTTAAAATATCAGTTTTGAACACATCTAGGTCTTTGAATGATTGGCTCTATTGGAGAGGTAATGATTAGTTCTGTTGTGGATCAAAGACTGACATGGGTTTTCTAAAGTGGGGGAAGGTTAGAAATGGATGAATTAGGCTCAATGGTTGAATAATAATCTCTTTTTAAATAATATCATCTAAGATGGGCTTAACAAAGGTTGGTTTCTAGTTTATGATGGTAATTATGACCCACCTAGTCATATTACGCAACCTTGTTTGGATAATGAGTTAATATACTTAGAAGGGATTTTAATGGTAATGAAAGGGTGTTACAAAGATTGGTTTATCACACAATACAAAGTATGAGGTCCTATAATGGTAATGGTAGGGCATTGTGAAGCTTTGTTGATAGTGCAAGACAAAAGATGAGGGTCTAGTATAGTAATGGTAGGGCATTATGGAACTTGGACACTCATACAAGTCAAAGGATGAGGGCTTGGTATAGTGATTATTGGAAATTTGGATCTTTTTTTATCATATAAACCAAAGGATGGTTAATGGTATAGGTAGGGGATTACGTACCATTAATATCTAAAGGGAAAACTTAGTATGTTAATTGACCCAAAGAAGGTATCACCAAATACTATGCTTGAGGATCTTGGCTTTGTTCTCTAGATTGAGTATTGTAAGGAGTATAAAGATCCATTTCATAAACTACATCATCACCATAGGGGTTTTGAACAAATTCATCTTGTGAGACCACATTATCATAACCTAGATTATACATGGCTCTATTATGAGTGTAATGAGACATATCCAAATCAATGACTAAAATTCAAATGGTTTGAGCTTGGTATAAAATATTCTAACATTAAGTGTCTTAAAAAAAAAAGGCCAATTGGATTAATAAAAACTAAAATTCAAAACTTTAGGTAAAACATGTTTCAAACAAGTCTAATTTAGGTCTAAAGAAATAAAGGTTGATAGGCCTTTTATAAAATAAGGCACAAAATCTAGGCTCAAAACTAAAATTGCTAGGAATTTTGGGAACAAGGTACAAAAGTTTGAGTTTAAATAAAATGAGATCTAAGAGGTAAGATATTTAATCTAACAAATTTGAAAATTTTGATACAAACTAGGCATTCAAATTTTAAAACACACTTGATCATTTATCAAAATACATGGAACATTTGGCACATGGAAGATAGATCACTTCCCTAAATTTAGGCATAAAAATTGTCTTTAAATTGATCAAGGAATTAGGATAAGTTACATGACCCAAAATTGATGGTGAACACCTAAAAAAAAAATTAAATAAGGCATAGGTATAAACTAATCAATGTTTGAATCTGAACTTATCAAGGCTAATTTATAACTTAATTTATAAGACTAGGCTTCTTAAAAATAGATAATAAGATAGACAAGAATGAATGACATGATGGTACTAGACATAAAATAATAAGCCACACAAGGCTTCAAAATTATAATTTGAACACAAGGTAAAAATTCTTTAGAATGATTTCAATAGTGTAATGATGTTATCTTTCTCTAAATGTATGATAAATGGTTTGTTTAAAAACTTTAAGTCTCAAGAATTGGAATGAAATGGATAGTGTAGTGATGTCCCTATCAAAAAAGTGACATACACAAACAAAGGTTTGATAAATAACTAAGGAAAATGTGTTGTGTGAAATGGATGGCATAAAGCTTCTTAAAAAAAAGGAGTGATGTGTAAACAAGACCCATTTTTGGACATGTTATGATAAACAAATAGTTTTGACACAATACCATGTAAATAAAAAGGATAAAATGACAAAAAAACCTAAGTGTAACATCCTAAGTCCTAAAACCAACAAGGTCGCATCGTACTATCAAATTATATCTATATACTTGCTCTTGAGAAGATTTTAAATTGTTAATTAAAAAAATTAAAATCACATAAAACTTAGGTTTTTTAGGCCCCCTCTTCTCTCTAGAGTTTGTATGATGACATGTAATTTTAGGCTATTCACCCTACATCAACAATATGTCCATGACAAGTGGGGTTTTCTAAACTATCAATTTTTGTTCATTTAAAAATGGTTTCATATATGTGGTAAACACTAGGGTATAATAAAATCATTTGGATCCACATCAACTGGCTTGTTATGAAAAGGTCTATTCTTTTTCACAATCACTACATCTATCTATTTCTTAGTGTAGTGTGATATCTAAATTGCCCATACATTCTGAGGTTGAGTATCACTAACATAGCTTGTTTTAAATGCTCAAAACAAGCATCCTAGTGGGTCACCCTCATTTTATATACTCCATTGTGGAGTGGGTTTTAAATGACACTGGGAGATGAATTCCCAGGTCAACACTTCACTAGAGAAATTATGGGGAGGTGATGAAATCCCTCCCACAAGCCAAAATACATGAAATAAATAAGGTGGAAGGACTTTAGTGTCATTTTTGGGTCATCCAAATCATACAAATTTTGGGGAGGGACTTAGTAACTTTCCTTCCATGCTTTGGGAATAAAGTGACAAATGTAAAGAGAGAGTGTTTTTTATTACCCAAATTCCCCTAAAGGGGATGGGGGGAGAACATACACACGACACTCATTTAGCTTAAACAAACACTTTCAACAAACAAGCATAAAAATTAAACTTTTATGAGTATGTAACTAAAGTGAGAGTTCAATTTTATATCACCAAAATGAAATATGTTATGAATTTTGAGCCCCTTGACTTTGTTTTTGATAATTACAAAAAATTTAAAAACAAGAGATGAAAATAACTAAGTACATTTTAAGCACCAAATACAATATGTGTAAGATTTAACCATGCTTAAACTTTTCTCTTTCCACCTCAAGACCTATAAATTGTTAAAGGGTTTTCCTACTTAGAAACCCAAAATTAAGTGAGAAAACAACATTTTAAATTTAGCTCTGGAGTTTTTGATTTCTTTTTTTAGAGACCAATTGCCACCAATCCACAGAGATCATTGTCAATTACAAAAATTGACATCGATTAAGGTAGACCATCAACCTTTACTATAAAACACAAAAATAAAGTCTAGTTTAATGGGTAAATGATTAATGAATGAGCTTAAAACCTAAATATCTCACATATTCTACAAGAAATGGATTATCTAAAAAATATGAAAATCATTAAACATAAAATAAAGGCAAGAAAATTTTGAGTAAAACCATTATTGGCCATGTTCCCTACCTTTTTATATTTTTTACATAGATATCATGGTCAATTTTGGTAATTAACATTGATCTAGAAAATTGGTGTCAATCCCTACAACTTGTGACTTGCTTAAAAAAAGATGTAAAAAAAAATCTAAAACTTGAAACATAAATATTTATATGTATCCATTAGAAAAACTAAAAGTAACACGTCAACCTCCTTGGTCATATGAGAAATTTGGTCCCACTAGACATGAAATTAATGGTGTGAATAAGGAATATGTATAGGTGAGCTTAGTATAGTTCTGGTTTAATAATAAAATCAAAATAACACACTAAAATCCTAACACCTCTAGCCTAGATGCTAGGGAGAGCATAGGTAACAAGCATGCATATGAAAACACAACTAGAAAAAAAAATCACTCTTTTACCTTCATTGGAGCTCCAAATGGCTTGCTTGGTTTGTGCATCAAGAATTTTTTGATAATGAAGCTTTTTTTGCTCCTTTACTCCTTGGCACCTTGGATTGGCTGCTTGGATTATGAATTCGGCATGGTAACCTTACTTACAAGGTTTATTTGCATCTATTAGAGAATTATAAAATTACACCAAATATATTTGAAGACATTTAGGCATAATAACTTTACACCAAAAGAGCTTAAATATCAATAGATATGGCCTTGTATTTATAGCCTCAAAAGTTCACTCTCACCCAAGGTGAGTTAAGGTTGAGTTTAAACATAAAATGGGTTCAAACTAGCCCTAGGTAAGTTGAGGATAACTCTAATTGAGTTAAAATTTGTCACATAATTATGATTTTCAATTACTAGGCATGGACTTCAAATTAGGTATTTTGAAATAACTTGACAACTCATAAAGGCAATAATGAAAAAGCTTGATGTTTTGAATTTTAGAATTTCTATTTTTATATATTCATTAATTGCAAAAGCATAATTTAACTAAGTATTTAATCTTGTTTAATTAGTTAATTCAATTTGATTATCATTATATCTTTTTCAATATTTGATCAAGTACCCCACTTAATGGGTCCATAGGCGAAATTTCTAGTTGTTAGTTCATAAGGTGATTAGGGATGAATGTGCGAGAGGTATTATTGCATACAAAATGGTATTCTAAACAAGGATGCCTCAAAATGATTCTAAGCATTGATGTATAATGCACGACTAAAACTAGGATGTTTAGTGATTCATAGGCTTAATTTTTTATGTTTGATAGGAATCAATCTAAAGTCTAGTAAAAAATCTAGTTATGGCTAGAATTTGGTGTCTACATGCTTCAATGAAATGTGTAGAGAAGGCAACTAAACCTCGATGGAAAAAATGGCCTCAATGATATAAATAAGGGAATATGGTGTGACTCTTGTTGGAGTGAGGTAATTAGTGTGATAAGCCTATAGGGCATAGAAGATTTACATGTACCAATCACGGCCAGCATCATTGATGATCTTCTTACGCATATTGACAATGGTATTATGAGATGCCTCTGCTTGGACATTACCTTGTAATTAATATGCATTAGGAAAGTGCTTGGACATCCTCATTCTTAAATGAATTACCATTATTAGATATAATGTCAGATGGGATACCATAGCAAAAAATGAGATTATTGAAGATGAATTTTGAAAAAAAATTGCCTATCATGTAAGTGAGGGGAATAGATTCAACACACTTATTGAAGTACTCAATGGTAGTAAGGATATGTTTATGGCCATATAAAAAGTTAGGGTTAACCTGATAAGATTGAGTCACCACATTGAAAATGGCATGGTGTGGTCATCAGCTTGAGTTTTCTAGCTAGAGCATGAATCAAATTTGTATGCCTTTGACATTGTTTACATCTCTTAACATATGTAGTTGCATCTACTTCCATGGTCAGTCAATAATAACTAGTATGTAAGAGATTCATGGTAAGGATAACCCCATTAGTGTGTGACCCACAAACTCCTTCATGAACTTCCCTCTATGTTAATCTAGATTATACCAAAGTTAAATAATGAATTAGAGTTCCATAAAATATTATTTAGTAAATCAAAGGTTCAAGTAAGTTATTGTAGACATCAAAAATCTGCATGTGATGGTTTTAAATGTCTTAATCCCCCTAGACAACCTCAGGACCTCCTTGGGCCTAGCCTAGACCATTTAACCCCAAACCATACCTAGCACTAGTCAATTTGACATACTAGCTAAATCCACCTTTTAACCCAACTCTGACCTTGGCCCTTGACCATTAACAATCACCTTAACTGTCAATGGTCACCTTGACTGTTGATGGTTAGGTTCCACCATCTAACCCATGTCAACTGACCCTTTACTCCAACTTGATTTTCTATAATTAGAATGTCTAATTCATGTGTGATCCCATGTATGATGAAGTTAAAATTATATATCAATTTGGACCCCTTGTTAACATATTATTTCACCTCTCCCTCCTTGATTATAAGAAGAGAGGAGTAAGAGGTGAGAAGGATCCAAGATTTCAAGAGATTTTGCATCTAGAGCCTTGTTTGTAAGTCATTTATTCTAGCAATTGAGTGATACAACCATCATGTCAAAGAGCCAACTTTCCACCACTCCTCAATCGATAACTAAGTACCATCACTCTATCATAATCATACCAAATTCTATAAATGAGTCAATTACCTCAACCATTCATCTGACTAACCATCAAAAAGATAAATATTTATTTTTATCATTCAATCACTTTGTTTGTATTTTTCAATTAGGTCATCATAAACCAACCTCCAAAAATTACCTTATATAACTTCATCAATTAACCATTTATTACCCAAAGATAACACACAATAACCACCAATGATCACTTTGACTATCAATGGTATGTCCAACCACTAATGGTCACTATGATTACCGATGGTTTATCTAACCATTAATGGTCACCTCAACTATTTATGGTCACCTCAACCATTGACAATCACATCAATTACCAATGGTCATTATGGTAGAAAATAAAAAATATATATTTTCACCCACTTACCCTCAACCAAATCCAATTTTCTCTTTGTCTGCTTATTCATAAACCCCCAACCTATTTTTCTAAATCACACCTGACTTATTTAGAATTAGTATTAACTTGTTTATTGTTATATTAGTCATTTGAATCATTCTTTATCAAGCATTTCTTGTATTCAATTTTAGTATCTTTTGATTATTAATGCAAGTACTCTATATTTTGTTTTTTAAACTTAATTGTTTAAAATGTGTGAATTAATATCCTTGAAGAAGCTCTTGTTTTTAGGATCTAAATATCACTAGGAAATCCACCCAACTATATATCTAACCAAATATTTACTTTAGTGTTTTCTTATTTTTAGGTTATCCTCCCAAGTGAAAGAGGAGCTCTTCACAATCTTCTAATTCAACATGTGCATAACCAAATAGATTTTTTAACCATACCCATATATAGTTTCTTCTTCTTCTTTTCTCAAAATATAAGCTAAAATTTATTAAAGCATTTTGACACACTTGATAGGACCCTTGAGTCTCTAATTGGGGTTCTTTTGTTTGCATGTATATGTTCTTCTCCCTATTTTGTGCTCATAAAAAGGTCAAAGTTTTTTTTGGGCTTAAAATCAAGTGCATCCATTACTTTCTTATAAGTTTAGCTCACATAGTTTAAACTAAAGCAAATTAATTCAATCGTAACATCACTTGTATCACACACTAAACCAAATCACCTTCACAATCAAACATGAAACAACTTGAGACAAGGATTGATTAGGATTTTGTCATCTACCAGTCACCTTACCCTTTTTTTGAAATCCTAGTTGGTATAAACTCTAGAAATTTATATATATTGGCTAAGCACCTGACACCCTTATCACTGTAGTGTATGAAATGAGGGGGTAAGCCCCAATACCAAGCCACATATTTATTTCCAATATAGATTCCTTTTGAGAGCCTGAACAACCTAAAACCATCCATAGATTTCTTTTTTAGTACCTGTTCTATCATCCCAAGTGCAATCACATATTTTTTTGAAAGATTAGGGCATAAGCCAAAAGAGAGACTAAAATTAACTTTAGGACTTAACATAATTTCTAGTGTGTGATTGATTTCCTTGCTTATTTCTTATCTTCTCTATGTTTGAGTGGTGAGATTGTTTGTGTATTCTCTACCCCTTATCTTGTATGGTTCCAACTCATCAGTGGTGAAAGAACCTAGTAGAATAGAACCCATCACCAAACCAATCAACCTCTCTTACTTCCTCATCCATGGAGTATGTTTCTAAACCAAAAAACTCTTCTCATCCTTTGGGAATTCCTTTCCCTTAGGAAGTTCCCCAAGGAGATACAAACTTTTCCACTTTCTTAGATAACAATCTTATGGCCCTTCAACATTATCTTAATAATATGCCTCATTATGCCCCTACTTTGGTTCCACCTATGGACCCACCTTATGGCATGCCTTCCCACCTCATGAGAAACACTTCTATTACCAAAGTCACCACCCAATCATTGACTACCCAAGCATTTTCATCTACGAATAAACTCTTTGACACTACTAAGTAAAACCAACCTACCCAACCTAAAAACACCCTCATACCTTCCACCCCCACCAACAACTCCTCTACCCTAGGAACAACCCAACTATTAGCCACCTATACTCCCCTCACCATAGGAGTACCTACCACTAGCATTGCCAACCTTCCTTTGACTATCTCTAATCAACTAACTACTACCCCACTTTAAAATCTTATGGTGTTTATACCTTCTACCTTACCACTAATTAGTATAAAGGTCACCACCCTTCCTTTAATCACCAACCTAACCACTTATCCTACCCAAAAATTGCCTATGACACCAAACCCAAGTTACATCCCTAACCCACAAGGGCATGTACCTATACCCACTACCTAACCACCTACATATACCTACCCCTACATAGCTTCCACCTAACCACTGGTGTCCACATACCAATATGTTGTAGCACCTCAACCTCTTACTAATTATCAATATATCACCCAAATACCATAATAGTATGCACCTTACAACCCTTCAAGTAAATAACCCCAAGTGGATTTAATGAAAATACTCATGGATAAGATGACCACCTTAGAGTCATCCATCTCTAGTGCTCACAACATCTTATCATATGACTAGATTTGTAATGAGCCCATTCACCCATCTATCCATATCAAACCATATCATCCTTAGTGAGAGCTTCCCAAGTTCTCTAAGTTTCAAATTAAGGAGGACCCCCAACAGCACCTCATGGCATTTAGACATTCATGTTATTTAATAACCTATGATAATGCCCTCCTTCTTTATACCTTCCCCATGTCCCTATTTAGTCTAGCATTAGACTAATATAGTGTTATAACCAAACACTCTCCATTCTCCTTCACCTAGCTATACCAAACCTTCTTGGATCACTTTTTAATAAACATCTCCAAAAAAAAATTGTCATAGATATTTACTCTATTTGGCAATTTGATGATGAATTTATTATTGATTTTGTCACCCATTAGAGAAGCTTAATCAATAAACTTTTCTTCTCTTTAACCCAACCCAAACTAATATAATTTTTTTCTCAAGATGCACCAAGCACATCTCTTTTAAATTATGTGTCTAAAGTTTTATAACATTTGACAAGGATTTCACCATATTACACAAGCTAGAAACTAGAGCCATTAATGAAGGAAAGCTAAAGTTGAAAAATAATAAATCTACCTACAAAACCAATGAGACCTCTTCCTCTAAACCAAGAAACCAATCCAACACTAGGACCAAAATCAAGGGAACTACAAATGTTTTTTTTCTTAATACTGCTCCCTCACCATCTATCAATCAACCAAACTCGTCTAACTCCTCAAAACAAAACATGAGAAACCAAAACTAAAACAATCAAAAACAATTTACTCTACTTGGGGAAACTTATGCTTTGATCCTAGAGAAGTTACTAAAGGATTATGTCGTATAGCTTCCTCATATCAAACCCCCTCAAAAATTTGATTCCTCTCATCATGCACCTAATTGGTACAATGAGAATTACCCATGTGATTTTCATCGAGGGGCATGATGTTAATAGGTGTAATACCTTCAAAAGCATTGTCCAAACCCTCATTGACAAGAGGGAGCTTATGTTAGATAACCCTAATGCACCTTTGAATGAAGCCCTTGACATTTTTAGAAAACCTCTCCCCAATCATGCACCTAGTAAACATGAGAACAACAAAGTTGAGTGTTTTCATGATGCCCATACTTTCAATATGGTTCTTGACACACTCATTGCTAAAGAACCTACCACCCAATCTACCTATTCTTCACCCTCTCCACTTATTGAGGTAGTGGAGTTACCTTCTCCTCTTTTGGAAACCCAAACCAAGGAAGTAACCTTTTCCCCTCTTCCACTTATTGAGGTATCAAAATTATCAACCCCTCCTTCATCTGACATACTTGAACAAGCAACCATCACCACTTTACCTTCTCACTTAACTATCAAACAATTCACTTCACCTTTGGAAAGAATTCCCAAAGAATAAACCACCACACCTATACCTCCCATAGAGGAGTTATCCATCCAAACCTTGCATCCTTTTATTGAGGAAAAGGATGAGGTTACCATTCCCTTGTCTCAACCTATGGTCTTATATTTTGAATCTACTACTAAAGGAACAAAACTAATCTATAAACCATTCTTTAGGCTAGTTTGGAGGTTGGAATTTGTCTCCAACCCTAACATGGATTAGGAAACCTTTTGGCAGCAATTTGGGATCCCTTACATCATGAAATATGAACCTTCAACTACTTCATTACTGAACCAAACAACCACTTCTATTATCCAAACCGCTACCTTATCAACTAAACCAATTAAAAACTCTACCCACCTAATCATCTCTCAACCATCCAATACAATTGAATCCCAAACAACCAAGTAATACCCTCTTAACAAACCAACCATATCAACTAAAACCCTTGGCATCTTTCCTACATCGATCCTTAATCACCTATCCCTAAAACTAAAGATCACCTCACTAGGCCCACCAACCAAGCACCAAACCAAACTAACCAGGGAGGTATAGCCACCAAAAGGATAAAATGTCAAACTTTTACCTCTATTAACCTTTCCCTCTATCTTGGGGCCTCATCCCTCCATTTTGATTAAGAATTCAACCATCTCAACCAAAACCTAACCACTGCTATTGGTTACAATAGCACACTTGCTTTTAGACACACCCATCTTCACCAAGCCATCAATAACCAAATTACCTACTCTAAAACGTCTTACCCCCAACTTATCAACCTCCACCTTAATAAAACCAAAACCATCAACTAAGAACACCAACTTACCCAAAAATTTTATCATCAAGCCCATTTTAAAAAAGACTTCCATCCGACCAACCAAGGACAAAACCTTTAAACCCCCTCAAACTTTAGTTAAATCTTACTTGACTATTTTCCAAAGGTTATTGCAATATTCTTTCTTGATCTTGCCCCCTATTAGGCCATTTGACCCTTTCAATACAAAACTAATCTGGTATAATGACCACCAAGTGTGCTCCTATCATAGGACACTAGGGCATGACATAGAGAATTATAAATATTTCCAAACCATAATCCATCAACTCTATGATGAGGATGATATATTAAAAAATGAACCTCCCATAATCCTAATACTAATCCAATAACTAACAACCACTACCCAATGCCTACCTAATCCCCCACTCTCACCTCTGAGTGACACAGAACCAAACCAATCTCCTATCCCAACTCTCCCCTTTATCTATACTATTTATGTGGTTAAATGATCACATGCCCAACAAAAAGATAAGAGGAAGGATAAAGTGTCCATCCCATGGATGCACCCATCTTCTACCTTCAAACCTAGTCAAACCCAAGCATCTCCACCTACATTTAAACCCAAAGTATCTATCTTAGGTACCTCTCAACCTAACCCCTTCGAATCAAAAGAGTGGTGCTCAAATAACTTCACTAGACCTCAGTAAAGATGAGTTTATATGAGTTAATTTCTACTTCACCTCATCATCACCAAGTAATGATAGAGGCATTACAATTAGTATAGGTCCAACTTGAAGACCCTCAACCTTTGGTATCCTTTGTTAACATTCTCTAAATTTCCAACCTTATCACCTTCAAGTATTCATAAATACCTTTTATCCATCTAGATGACCTAGATCCCCCATTTTTCATCACTATCCACATAAACCAAACCCACATAAAATGGGTCATGATTGATAATAGATATAATATTAACATCATCTCCTTCTATGTCTATAATCAACTCAAACTATTGGACAATGTCATGTCTAAAACCTTGGTTATCCTCTGATCCTTCAATAACACCATGACCACTACTTTGGGAACTGTTGTCCTCCATATCCATTTAAGACCTTACATGCTCCTAGATTTCTTATATGTAATTGAAGGCAAATTATAGTATAATGTTTTATTGGGATGACCTTATATCTACTCCATGGGTTGTGTACCCTCTACCCTTCATCATTGCATCAAATTTGAACATGAAGGCTAGGTTATCAATATAAAATATAACCCAAGTCTCTTTTCATCATTTAACATGACTTCTCAACCCAATGATGTCCTCTTACATCCATCTATCACACCCACATCAACCAAAGACTAGCCCTCAACCATGAAGGACAAACTCATATCTTATTTTATCAATGAGGTATCTACTAGCTCATCCATCCATTTGAAAAAAATACACACCACAAACCACTTGGAATCCACATTTCAATGTCTTTCACTAGGGGAATATTGCCTCCTCAACCTTAACACTTTCCTTAATCACCAAGAGTATGCGAAACTTGACCACCAACCTGATTATGACCCCAATATTGGAGTCATTGTTACCTTCAAACCTTCAAATTTTTAAACCCATTTCATTTATGGGGGACTTGAAAAACCACTTAGTGCTTTTACCACCTCCTCTTTGCCTTGACCATTCACCTCTAGCTTCTCCTATCTAGATAACCAAAACTTTACCAAGACATAACTTTATAGGTGTGTTTAGAAAGGATTTGGTTTATGATGATATGAGCATGGCCCACATGATTTTATTTATATTGAGACCAAAAATCCTCATGAGAAACATGGCCTCAATTTTGTTCTACCCAATAAGAAGAAAACCAAACCACCTATCATCATAAGTGTTAAGAAAGACATCCCTTCCTCACCAACCCCTTCTCTACCTTATGTGGATGATGACATCATCCCCCTTAATTTTTTTCATCATGATTATCCTCAGACCACTAACTTTTCAAAAGGAGGGCGTAACCATAACCATCCCTTTGACCCATCCTAAGATGATAGGAGATGACTCTCCTACCATTTAGTGTTAGGATGATGATTCCATTCTCACCTATCTTGGTTTACCAAATTGCTCAATCCACAAATCCCTTAGTCCTAAGACTTTGACCATGTTGAATGAATATACCATGGATATAAACTTGGGTACTTTAGATAACCCCCACGTTGTCTAACTTGGCTAATCACTGAATCTTGAGGAGCTTCAAGACTTCTCTTCCTTACTTCAAGACCATATCATAGCCTTCACTTGGTCATATGCTAGCATGCTTAAAATTAAGCTTACTATTACCACCCATGACATCATCACCAACTATGATTCCAAGCCTATTAATCATAAAATCTAATGAAGATACCCTTTCATAGCTCTTCTTGTCAAAAAAGAGCTTCAATGTCTCCTATCTATCAATTTCATTTAACCCATTGACTATCCCCAATGGATCTCAAATGTCATGCATGTCACCAAAGCCACAAGGGGACTACACATCTATGTGGAATTTATTTACCTAAATTCTACTTGACCAAAAGATGACTTCCCTTTATCAAGCATTGACTAAATAGTTGATCTTATAGCTGGCCATGAGATGTTATCTCTCATAAATGGATTCTTGGGTTATAATCAGATCCTAATTACACTCAAATATTAACATAAAACTACCTTTATCACCTTATGGGGGACCTTCTTCTATAGAGTCATTCCTTTCAAACTAAATAATGTTGGTGAAACCTACCAATGTGTTATGACTTATATCTTCCATGACCTTATCCACAAGATTATCGAGGACAATGTGGATGACCTTCTTAGGAAATCTAAATATCACAATGATCATTTGGTCATTCTCAAAATTATATTTGGGTACATCATCCATTACTATATCTACCTTAACCCCAAAAAGTGCATTTTTGGGGTCTTATCAGGAAAACTTCTTGGCTTGATTGTCTCCCTTTAGGGAATTGAGGTTGATCCTACCAAAATAAAAGCCATCTTTGGTATGCATCTTACAATCAACCTCAAGCAAATCCATAGTTTGTAGGGGAAATGCTAATCCATTCATCACTTTATCTCCCATCTATCATACTGATGCCAACCCTTTCACTAACTTCTAACAAAGGATGTATCTTTTAAGCGGAATGACAAATGTCAAAAGACCTTTGATTCACTCAAAAAGTACCTGTTGTATTCACTTGTCCTCACACCTCCTAATGATAAACAACCTTTCTACCTTTACATCTCCACCACTGACCACTCCCTAGGGGCAATGCTTTCTTATCAAGATGAACAACACAAAGAACAATTCATCTACTACATTAGTCACATGCTTGTAAAATATGAGAATCGGTATACCCATACTAAGAAACTTTGCATAGCCCTAGTCTTTGTGGCCACCAAACTTTGCCACTACCTTTTTAACCATAAAACTTATGTCATAACCAATCTTGACCCACTCAAGTATATGCACTCCAAGCCATACCAAAAACAATATATAGCCAAGTGGTTCATGCTTTTAATTGAGTTTGACCTTAATTTTCCTCAATAGAAGTCAATAAAAGGTGAATTCATTGCTGACCAATTGGCCAAATCACCATTAGAAGATAACCAACCTCCTCTTGATTTTCCTAATGCATCCATCATGAATTTCTCTCAGGTAGACTTCACCTATCAAGTCACCATGTTTTTTGATGGGTCAAATTGTCAACATGGTGAGGGATCTAGAATCATCCTTATTCCCTTTGATGGTGAACCTCTTCCTTTGTATTTCAAGCTTGACTTTGATTGTACCAATAATATGGTTGAGTATGAAGCCCTAATGATAGGCTTTTAGATCACTTTATCCTTGGGAGTTAAAATGATCAACATTTTTGGTGACTCCCAACTTGTGGTCAATCAAATAAATGGCTCTTACCAATGTAATAATGATGTTTTTTAATAGTATAAATAATTAGTTGATAAAATCTTAACATCATTTAAACACTACCATATCCAGTTAACCCTATGATCTACCAACAATTTTGGTGACACCATGGCTTCCCTTGCCTCTTAGATCCCATAGGAACCCTCTGAATCTAATTTATATGTCATTATCCATAGACTTACCTAGCCTTCCTATGTCAAACTAGATTCTCCCACCATCTTAATGTGGAGGAGACCCAACTTGACCTTTGGTATCAATAGACCTTTGACTATCTCAACATTGCCATCATTCCTTCTAGTCTTTCCCAAAATGATAGAATATTATTTATCTAGAGTACCTCATGTTATACCATTATGGGGGGAATTCTTCATAAACATGGCTTTGATGGCCTCCTTTTTCATTGCCTACATAGTCATGAAGTATCTCATGCTATCAAGGAAATGCATGATGGAATTTATGGGGGACAATTTAGTGGCCTCACTGTGGTTAAGTGCATCATTCACCTTGGCTATTACTAACTTAACCTTAACCAAGACTACTATATTTATGTGAAAAAGTGTGTTAAGTGTCAACAACATGATAATTTACATCACACACCTAGCCATATTCTTTGAATATCCATTGATTTTTGGCCTTTCTCACAATGGGTTATAGAATTTATTGGTGAAATTAACATCCATTATTCACAATGACACCATTATATCATCACTACGACTGAGTATTTTACCAAATGGGTGGATGTTATTCATCTAGTCTAAACTAAAGTGGAAAAGATTATCAACTTTAGAAACCATCACATCATCTACCATTTTGATGTTCCTCACAAAATTATCACTAAAAATGGTAAATCTTTTAAAAATAATAAATTCTAAGGTATTTATGACGCATTATGATTAAACTAAATTTATCCTCACCCTATCACCCTCAAGTGAATAGATAGTCTAAGGCTTGTAACAAAACTATCAACAACATGTTAACTAAAATATTCAATGCATCTAGTTGTGATTAGCATTTTCACATCCCCTTTACCTTATAGGCATATCATAATAGAATTTTAACCCTTATAGGTACAACACCATTCTCTCTTGTGTTTGTATTGGAGGTAGTATTTCCTCTCAAAATCTAAATTCCTTCTCTTCACATATCCTTGTAAGATCTCATTTTTGAGGATGATTATCATCAGTACTATTTATCCTAGCTTGAGCTACTTGATAAACATCATCTATCCAGCCTCACCCATCTTCATTTTTATCAGGAGATCATCAAACATGCCTATAACAAACACCTTAGAGTGTGAAAATTCAACATTAGAGACCTCATTCTAAAGGAAAATCAACATGTCACTAATATGGAGAAAATCAAACATGTAAAGTTTGATTTTAATTGGCTTGGACCTTATATCATAACCCACAAGTATAGATAAATATCTTACTAGTTATCCTCTCTTGAAGGTAACCTAGAACTAGAGCCCCTCAATGCTTTGCATCTATGCCCTTTCTTTTGTTAAGGAGGATCAAACTCACCTTTTGTCTAACTTAAGCTCATATCTTGCTTAAAAATCACATTCATCTCCTTATTTTAGAGTCAACTAATTAAAAAATGAATCATGTGATTATCCATCACAATCATACCCTAATATTGAACAATGGGTACCACATCTCTACCCATGGCATGATTCTCATGGTACTTTCTACTCCTTTTCATGGGATGAATTCCCATGATCATTTTCACCTAAGCCTCTTTACACCTCATCAACCTTCTTGTTCTTCTAGTTTTTCATCCATAAAGGTGAATATTTAAGCCTATATAAGTATGTCTATGTTAACAAAATCAAACAAAAAAATGCAAAATCCAAACTAGTATCAAGCATGGGTCATTCCTAGAATTCGTATATTGCTCCCTCAAAGGATAAATATTTAAAACATATTCAAAATTAATCCAAGTAAGGTGGAATACTCCCTTGAAATAAATCTATCAAAGGCATTAAACAAACCACACAAACTTAGATGATTCACTCAAAGGATGGTTGAGTAAGGCATTTGACAAAATAAGAAATTTCTTAGAAGCTTCCCACATTGATCAATTTCCCCAACCCTCCTAAGCAATAATCAAAAGACCCATTATCAAGAAAAATAAAAAATAAAAGAATTTTAAAATCCATAATTAGCTCTCATAAGCCAAATAATCTTGAAATCTACAATAAAATATCATGGGTAGACTTCTCACATTGATCAATCTACACTTTGTATAACATAGACTTATTTATACTGACTCTTTAGAAACCTATAAAAGAAACGTGCTAGTCTCACAAGAAGGTTCCATCTTTCATCCATCTCCCCTTTATACACTATAAGCAAGGGATTTTGAGCTCACTTGACATTATGTGATTAAGACACCTTTATAACCAACTAATGAATATTAATGCAAATCATTCTAAAGTATTATGTTCCTTAAGCCAATCCAACTTTGGTTTTGTTTTGGTCATTATCAAACAAAAAGCATCATGTCCTCTTCCTATCCTATTATGACTAGTTGATATATTCACTAAGACATTTATCTCTTGATTATATTCTTTGTTCTCACATTTAGTATCATTAATGTGCTCTACCTCAAACAAAGTAATAATAAACATAATAATAAATATCTTGCATCAACATATTTCATAAGAAAAACATACATCATTAGCATATCCATCAACATGTCAAAATTAAGCATCCATGAACAATAAAGCAATCAACCATTTTCACCACATGTCTAAGCCTAAATAATGAAGCATATACTCATTAAAATTTATCATGACATGAACATCATCATCATCATCATATCAGCATCATAACCATGAATAAAACAAGATACATCTCTTCACATGCCTAGTTAGGTGAGTCTACATTAGTATCCAATATCCATAACATAAGCATAATCAATATAACATCATCAATGATCAATATAAACATCACATCATCTCATTAGCATCAAAGTAAACCATAAACCATGGGCAATAAGCAAGGATCATATATATAAATTATGAATCTAACATCATAATGTATATAATAATATACATGTTTCTCTCTCAAAATGTACATCTCATCGCATCAGATTGTAGGCTAGCATCAAAATGATATACAACATAATTTAATATATCATAAACCATGTCATGTATATGCCCCCAAGGCACCATTATCTCCTAGTGCACCATTATCTCCTATTGCACCATTATCTCCCAAAGTAACACTAGGTCTTAGTACTTATCCCCCTGAAGTATCTATTGGCCCACCTATGGAAGTTGCCCACTGCATTGGTGTAACCACATTGGAACCACATACCAAAATATCTATGTATTCACCTCATCAGGGCTCATCAAGATAATTCCTTAGGACTATAACCTTATAGTAATGTAACTCTTTAATTTTGGCTAGGTCTCATGCCATGGGGATGGTACCTAATGGTCCTATAGGTGTTGTGGCTCCTCCTTTGGTCTATCTTAAGGAGTCTCTCTCCTAGGTGACCAAGGCTAGTGAAGCTCTAGCTTGGTCCCTATCACATATAAGTGTCACCACATGACCCTATAAAGTAGCCACCTAACCCTATAATGCTACAACTTATGCTTATGTAGTGACTATCATTGCTCTTGCTTATACATATAGGGTACCTCCCTAAACCTGTGCCTACTGACTAATACCAACTAGTTATATATCCATAGGCTACCTCCACTATCCTCCCCACCAAATTTTTCTACCACATAAAGATCTTGGAACCATACAGGGTAACCATCTAGAAAACCTACATCATCTATCATTAGCCACATTGGTAACTCCTCATGATCCATCAAGGTTTGTACTAGATGTGGTGTAAGTAGTAGGATATCTGCATCCTCCCACCTATATCTAGAAAATGGGCTTGGGATACCCTAAAATAGGCTAAAATACCTTCACACCTTGTCAAATGAGATAAGAACTACCTCCCCATCCCTCCTAATAAAGATCCACTTATAACTCTATAGGGATAAAGTCTACCTCTTGTATCTAGCCCATTTTAGAAACCTGACATATGGCCTCCATATAACACCACTGATCACTAATACATCTAGTGCACCCATAAACCAATCTACATCATGAGATAATCCTCCTTCCCTTAAATTGGAAAAGTCATCCTTTCACCACATGAAACCAACCAAGAAATCTATCTAAGAAAACCCCACCTATGGTATCATGATTGACCTCAGCACTTAGAGGTGCTCATAATCCCAATAGTGAAAGACAAGCCTGGCACTAATGTCATACCTCCTATGAGATATAAATCCCTATAGATCCTTGTATATTTAAACCAAAAACATAGGTACCCATCTAAACATTATGCATCCTAACAACATCTTTACCAATACCCCCAATAACAAGTATGAGAACCTCTCACTACTCAAGGTTAAAAGGGAAAAACATGACACAACCATCATAATCATAGTCATAATCCTCCTATTATCTCTCTCCCTTTGATATAGCATATTTTACCTGAAGCCTCTAGCATGCCATCTGACATGATCATGATCATCCCCATATATCAACTCTAGGAAATAATCTCTCTCCTCTCACTCAATGTGATATATTAGATCATCCCAAAGGGGAAACCAAGTGATTTTATACACATCCTCTAGAAAGATAGTCATCTCCCCAATGGGTAATAAGAAGGTTTTCATGGTCATATCCCATCTCTCAATGAGGGCCAAGATTATCACTACATCTCATAGCACATGTTTGTAATGTTACATCATTTTGAGCCTAACTTCCTCCATCTATGCCCAATCTATTAGGTTCATCCCCTGATGGATCTTTGGAAAGATGTAAGGTACCCACTCCCACATATAGATCTTCTCTCATGCCTTTAATGTTTAATATCAAACACATTTAGTCACCTATACTATATTTCCTACAAACTTTTCCTCTTAAACTATCTTTTTCCCTTAAGCCTTACCAATGACTTACTACCCTTCACCCTTACCAACTAATTATTTTACCATCCCTTTCCTAACATTCACCTTGGGAATGTAACCTCTTTTGCCTCATCTACCAATCTTACCACTTGTACTAATACCTACAAACACTAACATTTTACCTACAAGACCAACTTAAACCATGACCAATTTGACCATTACCCTTGACCTCATCCATCACACCTTTGACACCCCAATGCACAAAATTTATAACATTTATGCATTCAAAACTATTAATAATCAATAATCTTAACTATCAACCTTTTGCTATTTGGCTTGACTACTGATGGTTAGGTGACCATTCTACCCATGTTTGTCGATCATCGATGGTCGATCTGATCATCAATGGTCACTATGTGTGACCTCTATTGGAAAGTACCCAAAACCTACCTACCTACCCAAAAAACTTTAGAAAATCACCCTAATCCTACAACTAACTAACCTAAACCTTACTCTCTACTATACCCCTAACTTACCCACACTCTTAATTTCATTTTCACTTATAAAATTCATCAAAAATTGAGCAAACCCTCTACCTAGGTCAAACCTAACCTACCCTACCAATGCAATAATCAATCAAACAAATTCTTACTTTAAATGAAATGCAATGCAAAATAAAACTACCACTACTAATTTTAATGCATCCCCTACCTCATTTATTAACCATCATCAAGGAAGAATCCATGGACCCATTACCCATCCTCATCTACATCTATGCTACATCCTATCTTGGTCCACTTGGTCAATCCATTAAGAGAATCACCCACTAGATATCACCATCAATTTCACCTAAAAATTCCAAATGCACTAGACAACAAAGTCAATAATCAAAAATGAGATCACATGACTCACTTTTTTGCTTTTGTCCTTCAACCTTTTAGGGTTTACACCCTGACCATTGATGGTCAAGGTGACTATCAATGGTCACTTTTAAGCCACCTAACCATAAATGATTAATTTGTGGATTTTTTTCCTTTTTTCCTCAAATAATATTTTTGGCAAACCTTAACAAGCAACCACCCATGGAGACTACCTTCTCCACCCACCTCACCCACCTTGTCACCTCACCATTGGTCTATTTTGGCCCAACTAGCATGTATTTTGTGATATCTTTTACCTAGTCCTTTTGAATGTAATGACAAAAATTGCCATGTTGACCACTTTTTTTTAAATTTCACTACCTCATACATACCAAACCCACTTTTGTCTTCTCAATAACACTTCCTACCTCAAATACCAATGACTTCAATTGACCAGTTTATGTTTCCCTAGAAACACTTCTTGCCTTGGATACCCATGGAAATATTGACATAGTCTAGGAGACTTGCATTTACAAGTTTACCTAGCCACCATGCCTAAATATGGTCATGCGGTCCACTTATCACTTGTCCTTCTAAGCACCTAACTTAATTTTTGTTTTAAACTATGGTAACCTAGTATATACACAATCTTAGCTATCATACTTTTTGTCTCACTTTGTTTGCTTATTTATGCTTCAATCCCCAACCTTTCATTCACCCTTTTTTAATTAACTTACCAAATTATCAAACTCAATCCCCATTCTATTTTACCTCATCAACTCCTAGTTTGAGGGGAAACACTTCCTCCCATGCTTGGGGAAACCAAACCTTTGACTAAAAATCTATTTTTTTCATATATTTTTGATAAAAAATACATAACAAAAAGGGGGAAAATGTAAACACTAAAAATACACACATGATGGCTTTGAATGTGATAATTCCCCTAGACCACCTTAGGACCCCCTTAGGCCTAGCCTAGATCATTCGACCCCAAACTAGACTTAACACTAGCCAATATTACCTATTAGCTAAACCCACCTTTAAATCTAATTTTAACCTTGGCCCTTGATTACCGATGATCACCTTAACCATCAACAATCACCCTAACTATTGATGGTCATGGTTTACCATCTAAACCATCTCAACTAACCCTTCATTTTGAATTTTTTTTATAATTATAATATTTAATTTGTTTTTGATCCCATGCATGATGAAGTTAAAATTATATAGCAATTTGGACCCCTTATTAACACATTATTACACCTCTCCCTCCTTTTCTATAAGAAGAGAGGATTAGGAGGTTCTAAGACCTCAAGATATTTTTCATCTAGAGCCTTTTTGTAGGTTATTTCTTTCAACAATCTAATAATACAACCATAACATCAAAGAGCCAAAGTGATACCAACCCTCAATCAATATCCAAGTACCATTACTCTATCAAAATCATACTAGATTCTACCAATGAGTCAACTAACTCAACCATTCATCTGACCAACCATTGATAAGTTAAGTATCTATTTTAATCATTTAGTCACTTTGTTTATATTTTATAATTAACCCAACATGAACCAAACTTTTAGAACTACCTTTTGGAACCTTATCAATTAGCCATTTATTACCCAAAGCCAACACATAGTAACCAAAAATAATCACTCTGACCATTAATGGTCTATCCAACTACTAATGATAACTCTAATCACTAATAATCTATCTAACCACTGGTGGTCACTCTAACTACCAATGATCTATCCAATCACTGGTGGTCACCTTAACTTCTTATGGTCACCTCAACCACTGATGGTCACATCAACCGTCGATGGTTACTATGGTAGAAAATAAAATCAAGTTATTTTCACCCACTTACCCTCAACTAAATCCAATTTTATCTTCATCTACCTATTCACAAACCCTCAACCTATTTTTGAAAGCACACCTGACCTATTTATCATTAATATTGACTTTATTGTTGCTATATTAGTCATTTTATTTATCAATCATTACTTGTATTCAATTTTGGTATCTTTTGATTATTGATGCAATTACTCTATATTCTATTTTATAAACTTAATTATTTAAAATGTGTGGATTGATAACCCCTAAAGAAGCTATTGCTTCTAGGATCTAGCTAGCACTAGGCAATCCACCTAGCTATCTATCTAATAAACCATTTGCTTTAGTGTTTTATTATTTATAGGTCAACCTCCCAAGCCAAAGAGGATCTCTTCATAATAATTTAACGTTAGGTTGTGGAGCTAAAAGCTTCACTGATGCAAACAGGAGAGGAGGTTGCTGAAGGTTGCTGAGTTGTAGAGAAGCTGGGGTCGGTCTGATCAGCCGATGTTGGCAGGATAGTAGAGAGAAGCAACCGATGTCGGTCATATATCAGCCAATGTCGTTCACCTCCAGGCAGACAGGGACCGACGTCGGTCGCCTGTGTGGTTCGACTGTGAGTTAATTACGGGCAGTTGGTTGATGAACCAAGTGTTTGCATGATGAGTGCTAATTTTAGACTCATAGTTGCGGATCTAATTATTGTAATTAGATGTCTAATTATTGTTTGGATGAGATCTATATAATAGACTCATGGTTGTATTGGAAAAGCTGTTCTAGTTTGAGTTGAGCAAAGTTTGTTCCTTCTGTGTGTAAGGTGAGCAAGGGTGTTCCTCCTAGTTCCACAGTACCAGGTGTAGGTGCTAGTTTTGGAGAGTCAGCTAGATTCTTCAGGAGTGTAGGATCTTGGTCACAGTTTCATGGCCTATATAGGAGATCTACATGGTAAGTAAGATTGTTGATCTACAGGTGTATGTGTGTGCAAGGTCAAGGTTCACAGGTGAGCAGAACCGTGTTTGATTTGCAGGTGTGCAAGATCATATAGACAGCAACACAACAGGGAGCAGTATCAGGCAGGATCTACTTGGAGTACAGGTGTGTACTCGGATAGAGCAAGAGAGGAAGGTAAGGGAGTTCCTTCCATAAGTATGGTCTGTTGAATTGCAGGTTGTTGCAGATTCATGGGAGATCTACTTGAAGTACCTCGAGTACTTATTGAGTACGTGGAGTACTTGTGGAGTGCGTGGAGCACTTGTGGTGTGCGTGGAGCACGGGAGGTGAACACCAACTCTGTATTTGAGTTGGGTGTTGGGACCTGAGAGGGAGAGCTTTGGGGAGAAGATTTACTGTTCACTTGAGGTGTGGGAAACCTCTGTAAGGTGGTGGAGAAGAAGTGGGATCTTCTTTATTGTATTCTTTTCTGTATAAAGTGTTAATACAAGTTGTGTATTGTCTCTCATATCTGTGTTATTCTGAATTCTAGTTACTTGGTGAATCTAGTTTATTTCCACATATTAAGTTGCTTGGTATTTGGTAATCAATTGTATGCTTTTGGTGTTTCGCATCCCAACAAGTGGTATCAGAGCTAAGGTTGCAGGAAGCAGGGTTGTGTTTGGTTACAGGTCACTCTCAGGGATTTCTAATCGAGTGGGAGTAGAGCAATGGCAGATGAAAGTAAGCTAAGAATGGAGGAGTTGAAAAGCACAAATGGTCACTCACGGTCTGATGGAAAGAAAGAGCAGGTAAAAGGATATTATTAGTTGGTAGCAGATCAGCATGAAGAAACTGAAGAAGCAGATGTTGCAGGTGTTGTTGCACAGGATGCTCTAGGAGGTTTCTTGGATAAAGTTGAATCTTGGATAAAAGATTTGGTTGCCTCTTTCCATGCAGCCCCAGGTAGAGGAGCTGGTGAGCCTTGCCAAAGGATTGGCAAAGGGGAAGTGAAGCTGAAATTGTAGGCGGGCAACACACAGGTGTTGATGAAGGTCATGCAGGTCCTAGGTTTGGAGATTTGGCTAATTTCTTTAGAAAGATTGGGTGATGAGAGATGCACAAGAACTCTCACAGCGGTAGCACTTGAATTAGTTGGTGGTAAGAAAATAGGTATCCTTTATCTACTTGTTTATATTATTGATTCTTCTTTTGTTACAGAGACGTGGCTTCATAGGCTTGGTCACATGAGCAGGAAGGAGATGCATGTTCTTAAGTGGAAGACGAATATATTTGATAGGCTTAAGAACTGGAAAGCCTTGGTGTTCTTAGAGGAGATGGTGGATAGAGTTCAGTGGATGAGGCTGGATACATCTGAGCAGGGCAGTTTGGACATGAAGATTGATTCAAAGGAGCTCACGGGTAAAAAGTCATCACTCACAGGTGAACACAGATACCGATGTCAGTCAGCAGGAACCAGCATTGAACAGACAGGTGCCGATGTCGGTCATGTGCAGACCGAAGCTGGCAGTGTCGGGCAGAGTAAGATCGATGTCGGTCAGGGGACCGACGTCGGTAGTAGGTAAGACCGATGTCGGTTAGGAGGACCGACGTCGGCAGCAGGGACACCAGCGTTGGTAGGTTGGTAGTCAAGGACAGACGCATGAGAACCGACGTCGGTCGGATGCAAACTATGGGATGGCCGAGGTCAGTCACTATAATGAATTTTGGGTGGATAGCATGTTGTCAAGGAGTCTCAAACACCCATACGGAGGACTGAAGATGTAAGTAGGCCCTCAAATTCATGTTCCTCTTCTTCATACTTGTTGCTGATTTTAGAGCAGGAAGGATCCAGGAAATAGGTGGGAGCTAGGTAGGATTATGATGCAAAACTAGATAGGTGTTTTGGTAGGTTTGCCAGCTTGATGAAAGCACAAAGATGAATGGATGCCTTAGTAGAAGAATAGAGAGAATGGATATGTGAGACGGAAGACCAGGTCATATGGTCTTGAGGAGCTACAGGACAGTGGTACAGGTTTTGACAGGTGGAGGACAGAGCATGACTCTAGTCAGTGTCAGGGTAACTACTATGGTTTAACTTACTAGGGGGATGATGATTGCAACATCATTCTATTGCTGTATGTGGATGATATGTTTTGCTATAGCAGGTTTGTACATATAGGGTTTTGCTGAGCTAAGGGTAAGATTAGTTTTAGTGGCATGTCATGAGGAGTTTGGAGCAGCAAAATTCTTTGACATGGGAGACATGGAGATCACAGGTAGATTTTGTCTCCAGTGGGAGCTGATGTGAATCAGGTGTTGGCAAGGTTCGGGATGCAGAGATGGAGCACACTAAGGGCTGGACAGGTACAGTGTCTAAAATCACATGAGGTCTGGTATAGACCTGAGTATTCCCATGCAGTGGGAGCTGTCAGAGTTAGGAGCCAATTCGGGGAAGTGGGTTCTCAGGTTTTTGAGAGGAACCGATAGCAGGTGTTGCTATGTAGGGTCAGGACTTCACTATAGGTGTTGTAGGTTCGGATGTGGCAGGGTACTCGGATGATAGGTGGTACACCATGGGATGTGTGGTGGGTTGTCTTTAGGATTGAGCTTGAAGAGGGATACAAACCAAGAAATAGATTAGACAGAGTACAGGTACAGGTACAATGCAGCTATTTATCTCCAAGTGGGAGATTGTTAGGTTGTGGAGCTAAAAGCTTCACTGATGCAAACAAGAGAGGAGGTTGCTGAAGGTTGCTGAGTTGCAGAGAAGCTGGGGTCAGTCTGATCAGCCGACGTCGGTAGGATAGCAGAGAGAAGCAATCGATGTCGGTCATATATCGGCCGACGTCGGTCACCTCCAGGCAGATAGGGACCGACGTTGGTTGCCTGTGTGGTTCGACTGTGAGTTAATTACGGGTAGTTGGTTGACGAACCAAGTGTTTGCATGATGAGTGCTAATTTTAGACTCATAGCTGCAGATCTAATTATTGTAATTAGATGTCTAATTATTGTTTGATGAGATCTATATAATAGACTCATGGTTGTATTGGAAAAGTGTTCTAGTTTGAGTTGAGCAAAGTTTGTTCCTTCTGTGTGTGAGGTGAGCAAGGGTGTTCCTCCTAGTTCCACAGTACCAGGTGTAGGTGCTGGTTTTGGAGAGTCAGCTGGATTCTTCAAGAGTGTAGGATCTTGGTCACAGTTGCATGGCCTATATAGGAGATCTACATGGTAAGTAAGATCATTGATCTACAGGTGTATGTGTGTGCAAGGTCAAGGTTCACAGGTGAGCAAAACCATTGTTTGATTTGCAGGTGTGCAAGATCATATAGACAACAACACAACAGGGAGCAGTATCAGGGAGGATCTACTTGGAGTACAGGTGTGTACTCGGATAGAGCTAGACAGGAAGGCAAGGGAGTTCCTTCCATAAGTATGGTCTGTTGAATTGCAGGTTGTTGCAGATTCATGGGAGATCTACTTGAAGTACCTTGAGTACTTGTTGAGTACATGGAGTACTTGTGGAGTGCGTGGAGCACTTGTGGTGTGCGTGGAGCATGGGAGGTGAACACCAACTCTGTATTTGAGTTGGGTGTTGGGACCTGAGAGGGAGAGCTTTGGGGAGAAGATTTACTGTTCACTTGAGGTGTGGGAAACCTCTGTAAGGTGGTGGAGAAGAAGTGGGATCTTCTTTATTGTATTCTTTTCTATATAAAGTGTTAATACAAGTTGTGTATTGTCTCTCATATCTGTGTTATTCTGAATTTTAGTTACTTGGTGAATCTGGTTTATTTCATCTAGTTTTTTCTTCTTCCTTTCTTGAAATATAAGCTAAAATTTAGTGAAACACGTATAACAAGAGGCTTAGTGTGTGAATTATTTTTGGTAGTTATGTGAAAGGTTTTGTGGAAGGACTTGGTTGTGGAGGTAATTATATAATTTTGAGTAATAAATATAATTGGTACCAATAATATCATAGATCATTTCAATGGTTGAGGATTTATGAGCATGCACTAGAAGATGTTCAATGAGGAACTAATAGTCTCTTACCTTGTCTGTGTTGTAAATCAAATAATTAATTATAGCCATGAAATATATCATCATGTTATTATCCCTAGGTATATGTTTAAATTGAATGTGATAAATTGGATACTTGAGAGTGTCCACTATGGATTTTAAAGGTACCAACTTTTCATCTTTGGTTTAGAATTAGTTTGAAACCTGATAAATGATGACTTATGAGTCTCCATAAACTAATACATGTTGAATATTCCATTGTATCTCTTGATGAATCCTTGTAATGAATCATACTCAATCATATTATTAGTACAAGGAAAGTTGATATGGAATTATTTTGGAATGAGATCCCCCTATGGTGTGATAAATAATAAACCTACCCTTGATCCATGAAATGTGAAGGAAATGTCAAAATATAGTTTCCATGGCTGATCTTTAGGAGATATTTTCTCTATAGTAATAATGGACTCTTATGGAAATACAAAGGTAAGTGGTTGAGTATCTAATATGGGAGCTTTAATATGTTTATTTTCAAGTACCTATCCCTTAATGGCCTTTTAATTGACATATTATATCTCAAAATCACTCAGAAGCATGATCTACTTAACTATGTGGCCTTATAAATCTATTTTTAATAGTAGATACTTGAGCATATCTACTTTAGAAATGACTATCGTCTTATTTTTTAGCATGTAATAATGTAACTCTAGGCTATAAATACCATAACTAAACAAGCTTTTTTATTTGGCATATAATTATGTTCATATGATACCAATGTACAACTTAGATAGTACATTGTATGTTCCTTCTCGTGCTTATCATGTTGGGCTAAAAGTGCCCCAATGGCATTATTAGTGGTATAAAGGTAAATCTATAATGATTTTCTTGGCATAATTGGTAGTAAAACAAGTGGATTGGCCAAGTATTACTTTAGGTGCTCAAAGACCTATAAATCTTTGGTCCATGAAAAGTTAGCACCATTATTCAATAAAAGATTAAATGGGTGGTGTTTATTGACCAACTATGAAATGAAGCATCTGATAGACTATATTTTGTCCTATAAATATAGAAGATGCTTCAAAGTAAAAAGATGGTTGTATCTTGATAATGGCCTGAATCTTGATAGGATTTACTTAAATACCTTGGTGAGAGATGATAAATCTTAAAAATTTGCCTAAAATAACACTGAAAACAAACTTATTGGGATTAAGTTTAACCTTATACTCATGAATCCTTTCTAAAAATCTCTATAGTATGGTTGGATGATTTTTACAATTCTTATATTTACCCAGTATGTCATTGACATAGTATTTGATGATATCACGCATCATATCATGGAAGATAATAGTCATGGCCCTCTGGTATTTGTCTTTGCCTTTTTTAGGATGAATGGCATGGCTTGCTAGCAAAATTTTCCCCAAAGAGTGGTGAATTATGTCTTATGCTAGTCTTTTGGTGCAATATTGATTTGGTTATATCCTAAAATGCCATCCATAAGGGAAATCATTTCATACCCAACTATGGATTCAATAATCCTATCAATGTTTGGTATAGGAAAGTCATCCTTTGGGTAGGCCTTGTTGATGTCTCTAAAATTATTTCACAACCTAATGCCTTGTTTATTTTTTCTAATCAACACAACATTAGAGATATACTCTAAATAATCAATACACCTAATACATCTTGCATCTAAAAGTTTCTCTAATTCTTTCTTGACCAATATGGTAATGTGAGGATGAATTTTCCTCAATTTATACTTAGTTGTATTAGTGTCTAGAAAAACTATAATATGATGTAAAAATAATGGTAGATGTAAACCTAACATTTTAGAGTAGGCCCATGAAAAAATATCCATTAACTTTTTGAGAAGAGATATAATAACTTTAGATTCCTCCTCATTGGGGGATGTGCCTAATTATATCCACCTGGGATCATCCAAAGTCCCACTATTGACCTTTAAAGTATCCTCTACAAATAAAGTAGAGTCATCTTCTAAAATAGTTGATAAATATGTAAACTAGCTATCAATGGCAAAGTCCTCTCATCATACTGGTTCTTAAATTTCTCCCAAATAAGATGGATCTGAATCTCCTAATGGTTAAAAGGGATAAGTGATAAACATGTCAAGGCATTCTTAGATAATCTACTCAAAAGCCTATTGTTATTCTATACTAAGTTTAGACCTAAATTCAAGTTCATTATTGGTGGTCTCCCAAGATTCATTTGAGGAATGGTGAACATCCCCATCCAGTGGCACCTAAAATAGGTTTTCACCAAGATACTAGCCTTTTTCTTTACTTTTAATCTGGTCTAAAATTGCCTCAAATAGGTTTTTCCTTTGGGAGCTCAATGTTTTATTTTTTGTTTTTGGCTAAAGGTGTTCACTTGTTCTCTAAAATAGGAAATAGGATCTAATTTGATAGAGAACCCTTGTTTATGGGATCTCAAAGGAACAATGTCTCTAAGGCCCAAAAAATCACAAAAGGCCACATCATTATCAAACTCATCTAGAGATATTGTGGATGCTTGTTGTTCATAGTCTATAATTTGAGGATGATAAAGGGTAAGTGGGGAATTATGGATCACTAGAAGGATGTTACAAATGGTATAAGGATAAAATAATTTGGTATTGGCTAGTTTTTCATATATACTATTATCAAACTCTACTTCATTGTTAGCATCATCATCATTATTCATTGGTGTATGAACTTAAATAATATAGGTGGGGTCACCCCCCAAGTGATTTAAATCTAAGACCATGATTCCATTTATACTTGGTTATAGAGATAGGCTCAATATTACCCTACTAATTTTCCCCTAGGCCTTTGTCTTCATAATCTTAGTTATCCATAATCCCATTAGGGATGGGATACTTTTTTATTTTTTAACTATAATCTAAATTATCATTGTATAACTCGATATTGCCTTTGTCAAGTGGGTCTTGCTCTTAGATAGTGGCCTATGTAAAAATAATAAGCACTGGGCTATGAAGTTTTCCAATTCCCTTTTGTCACCATTCCATGCAGATTGGATTACCTTTAGGTCTTTTATAAGTCTTAGGGTTTTGTGGAAGCTTGGCTCTATATAAGGTATCATGGGTAAATTAATCTCCTAGACCATTGTCTAAAATGGTAAAATGATTATAATTTTCAATAGGAGGCATATGTGAAGTTGAGGCAAGGCTATTATTGTCTTTGTAATTGGTCTTTATAAATTTAATATGTCCTTATTTTTTATTGGGTCTAGACCAAGATGGTAATTATAACATTCATAATCAGTCTCTAAATGATTTCAATATTGATATGGCTATAAATCTCCATAAATAGTTACCTCCATCCCAGAGTGAGTAAAATTGATACACTAGTGCAAGGTTGAATATTTACACAAATTTTGTGTATCCCTAGTTTACCTAAAAGAAAATTATATGATAAATCTAGGTCTAATACATGGCAAAGTGCATCATGGGTAAAAGTCCCAATGACCACTAACAAATTGATGGTTCATTGTGATTATGATAGTAATGGTCTTTGGTTGAAGGTCAGCTGCTATATATTCCATATGCTTGATTAAATTCAAAGACATAATTTTAAGGCCCAATCTATTACCTATGAGAACATGTTGAAATTTATGTCATGTTATTAAAAATTCAATATATAATAGGTTACTATGGATAAGTTTGAGAGATGACGTATTGCTTTGGTCAAAGGTCAATTGCTAGCCTAGGGCTAGGTGTCCAACCAAAGCTTAAAATTTGTTTAGCATAATGTCATTAGACACTTTGGATTAGCTTAGGAGCTTAGTAAAGATATTCTTATGGATGGTATATGTGCATAATAAATATAAAATGGAAATTTGTGTGGTCATCTTCTACATTTATTCCATAATATCATACATTTTTCCTTAAAAGTGGTAATTGGCTTACTTTTAACTAGCATAACGGGTTGAATTAACTAATTGGTAGAAATTTATGGTCTTATATTGGTTAATTTGGTCCATCAAGTTGTGATTACATAGTTTAGATTGTGTAAAGGACCATTATAACTATAATATAATGGAGAGGGGCATAGGATGGTAAATTTTTATTATCAGTGTGCTTGGTTATGGTCATGGGCCAAAGAAGGATTATCATCATAGGGGTCTGAGATGGTAATCCTTGGTTTTTATTACACTTATCTATGGTTAAAGTTCAAGGGAGGATTACCATAAAAAGGAGAATGATAGGTATTATGAGGATGATAGGCAATATTAGGTAAAGGTCTTGGTTTATTGGCATTCAGTCTAAGGTTAATGGTAATTGTGGAGACATGACCACCCATAATATGACCTATAACTCTATTGTAGTCATGTATAACTATCTAATATGTATGTTGGCTATTGGGTTTGTTTTAGACTTGGTTCCATCCATTTTGGGGTTGGAATTATTGTTGTTACTATTATTATTATTTTTAATTATGATTGGTATTATTTTGTTAGGGAAACAATCTCAATAAATACCTATATTTTGATTCGATGTAGAAGCCTCATTATCCAACTAGATCTCTCTATTTTCCAACATGTTATATATGAGGTGTTTTAACTACACACAAAAACATATAAAATGTCTATTAACATGATGGTAATAAAAAAATCATGCTCTTTATAATAATTAGGGTAAGTTATACCTTTAGGAAAGTGTTTTGAAATTGACCAAATGATCATATTGGTCATAGCTAGCTTGAAAAATAATACCTCAATAAGCTCACCAAGGTTATTGAAAACTATAGGAGTGGATAGTATTATTGGAAGAGGGGGATACAAAGGTGGTGGCTAAGGTGCTTGCATGTATAGAGGCAATTTCACTTGAGGAGCTAGTCATGGTTATAGAATAGGTTACATTTATTAAATATGCTACATTTATGGAATAAGATATAGTTATGATATAGGTTGAGAAGATGGTGTTTTAACTATTTAGACATGATGTGACTAAGTAACTCCAATACCAATAGAATTCTTATTGTGGTTGTATGGCTTAGGTTTTTCATAGGTATTAGCCTGAGAAGGCATAGATACTTGCATTTGAATTGGGCTTAGGTTTTGGCTTTGGCTTGAATTTTGGTTTTGTCTCTAGTTTTAGTTCGAAGAAGATAAATTTATAATACCTTTATTAATAAGGCCCTTTTAAATTTATATACCTATTTTAATGATCTCCTTGAATGTGTGATCACATTGAAGCTCCAAGTGATAATATATTTCACTATGTAAGTTTTTGGTAAATACAACTACCAATTATTTATCTAGGAAATTATTGGTGAATTGGATATAAAGCACTCTCCACCATTGAAAATAACTCACAAATATCTCACCAACCTTCTATTTTTCCTGATTTAAATCAACTATCGAAACCTCATGCTCGAGATTATAGGAGAAATTTTATACAAACTTATCCAAAAGATTGTTAAAATTAGACACTAAATTTTTTTAACTTAAGAAGCCACTCCAAGGCCTATCCAAGTAAGAAAGTGAAAAATAAATATTTTAAGTGATCTCTAGGGTCTCATTTGCCCTTGTATTTATCAAATTTTAGTGGCTCATAACCTAAAGGAAATGATATTTGGAGGTACTCCATGTTAAATGGGTATGATCACATGTCTTCCAATTTGAACTTCTCGGCTTGATTTCTTTTTTTAATGGTAACAATTACATCATTTATTTATTGTAGTTCTTGGGATAAAAAGGTATATGGCATAATTGGTTTTGGTTAGGTGATCAAAGGTGGATTACCTTGACTAGGGTAATAGGGGAATGTGGCAATATGAAATGTTAGTTTTTTTAACCAATTAACCAAGAATACACATATGTGTATTAGGATTGGGTTGCTTGTATGGAATGCATTACTGATAAACATTCTAGTTAGGTTTTATAATGTGGCCTTGTATTGGAGGTAACTATGGTTATGATGGAATTATATGGCTAGGTGGAATGTAATGTGATTGATGGGTTTGAGTAAGAACTTGTTGCCAAATAGTCAAACCTTATTATATATATGGTAACTATTATTGACTAAAACCTTGTTGTTGAATATGTGGAACATTGGGTCATTATATATGAGATACACATTGATTAAAAGGAAACTATTTCCTATTGTATGTTGGGACCTCTTTATTGCAAAAACACATGCTGTGAATTGGACATTCATTAGGTGTTTATCATCTATTATTGACCAATAAGAATACATTGTTTATTAGATAATATTTGTGATAAACTTAAAATTTTATATGGTGGTACATTGGTTTGCATCTATTGTATTATAATATTAGTTGCCACCTATTGAGGTAGGATAAAATTCACCACTTATTAGTTTAAGGTGTTAGTTTGTGCCTAGATACTTCCCCCTATTATTGTATGTTTGAATAAGTTTTTGTTTGAAGGGTGGGAATATCTTGCTATAATTAGTAACTAGGCACACTTTCCCCTATTTTTGTAAAACACTCATGGTATTGGTAAGAGGCACTTATTGTAAAAAAATTTGGTGTACTCATCCAACCTTGGTTAAAATTAGGATACACAGATGTGTTATCCACTGTGTTTTCTAAATGGTCATGACTAGAAGCCACAACTTCCTTAATGACTAGGACATTGAACATGTCACCAACTAATATATTTTGGACAAAGGGATCCATGTTTATGTTTGCATGGCCTGACAAATCAACTTGTATCCCTATTAAAAGAGTTAAGCTCTATAAGTGGGTTATTTGAAATAACCATAGTGTTATAATTCCACACTAAATTAAGATACATCTGATATTCTTGTTACATCTATGTGAATTTATCTACCATTGGACCCTTTCCCTTTGTAATCACATAAGGATCTTGGCTAGATATTGGCATGAGTGCTAGATGGTAACTAGTTAAGGCATGCTCCATCGGTCTAACTTGAGGTGCATTATTAGAATCTATAACTAAACTAGGCATACTTTCATGGGGAAGTCTATCAATAATTTTAGTCCTACCTCTACAACTTTAACTAAAATCTTATCCTTATTTTTTGTAAAGTGATGATCAAATAAGTATGGATCATAAATTATTAGTAGGGCTAGATAGTAGGGCTATTGTTAGACTTGTTCAATTATGGGTGGCACATTATCAAGGTATTGAGTCATTTTTTCTTTCTCTTGGCCTAGATAAAAAGGTGAATTAACCAAGTACTATGTTAATGGTTCCTACCCTTGTTCAGTATATTGAGTAGTATATTAGGGATATGGATATGTCTCACAAATTATGTCATCACCATGTAGGTCATGAATGAATGGGTTATTAATGACTACATTCTTTTAATCTAGATTATACATTATCCTACTATCTATATAATGATGCATGTCTGAATCTACAACTAACATCTATAAGAAAAGTTCTCATGCTCATAATTATTTAAAACATGGTCTATAAATATTGGTCTTTTATTGTAAACATCTTGAAACTTGGCCTAGAAAACTCAATCTATCATTGAAAATGGTTTAAACTTATCCTATAAAGGATCTCTTCTAATAAAATAAATAATTAAAATTCAGTCTAAAATGTCAATAAATTCTAAGGTCTTTCTCACAAATGATCAATAAAAGGAAAAGTTGGATCTTGGCCTTGATAAAGTATCCTAAACAAAACCAAAACTTGGAATGAGTAACATGGAATTTTAATTATGAAAACAAACTAAGGTATATTAAATTAGCACATGAAAATTAGTCCTTGGCAAGGTACTTAAAACAAACTTAATCTAGGTCCAATAAATAAACAAAAAGTGCCAGGTCTTTAGCCAATGTCACAAAACTAGACTTAGAAACTGTAACATCCCCTTAGGGTTAAACTATAATAAGCTAAATTTTTTAAATCACTAAATAATTAAAAATTATATTATTAATACCAAGTACAAATGATTTTTAACTAATTACATCATTAAGTAAACTATTCTTTCACCATCAGGTTAATCATATGATTTTTTTAGATAATGATCACTATAGTGAATATTAAATCACTTTCATAAGTAAAACATAAAATAGTACTAGAATGCCAAAATTAACAAATCATCCAATGCTAGTTTAAATATCACAATAGATATATGTATAAATAGATAACTACTTTAATTAGGAAATTACTATCAAATAATACAAATACATAATGCTAGATATTTGAATATTAGATTAAAAATATATAATGTTCCATAAAACATACAAGTATAAATGACCTTGTTATTATCCAAAAGCACTTATGAGTAAGGTCTTTATTGGTTGACTATTGGAGGGTAGGGAAAGTATCATTTGATTGCTTTTCCACACAAACCATAGACCATTGATTGCCCACATAATTTCCCAACAAGAGAATGGCCCTCCCATCACAGATGGATAGTAATGATGATGCAAAAATTGAGAATGTCAACTAGAACCCATGTGTTGTAAGTAACTACCACATGAAACATATCATAAATAAATATGTTCTAACATGATATCATGCAAAACATGCAAACTAAATCAAATAAGTGAATTGATAATGTTCAAACCATAAACATTACTTTGGCCAAAGTTTAATATAGCTTTTTAGATATCAAGATCAGTTAAATTCACATACACAATTCAATTAAATTTTTTAAATATATTTATTAGTGACATTTATTTACATGAAGTCCATCTCACCTACTTGTTTAGTGTCACTAATATTAGATACATACAAGCATAATAATGCTTAAAATCTAAATATTTTTGAATACATATATATTCACATAAACAATGCCATAACATATAAAAACACATGGAAATCATATAGTCACATATTTTCCCATTATATGCATATTAAATGGTACTAAACAACTAATATTATAATAATTATAGCCATTTTATTTAAGTGGCTAATTCATCTTAATGTAAGAACAACAATAATAATCCATTATTTCTTAATTAAAAAAATGGTTTCACACTTAAAATCCAACCTTCAACTATGTTTAGCTTAACCATAAAACACTAATCATGCACATATAGAATTCCTTGTTCCATGCAATAACCATATAATAATCCATTGACATATCACAAAATCCTTGTAAATTCTCATGTATTGAATAGTTCTTTTCGTGTTATAACTTCCCAGCTATATCCTTTTTTTTAAGTTTAATACTCATATAATATCGACATCTCATTAATACCATGATATAACTATATGTATATATTACACCTAATAAGATTAATTTTTTAGGTAGAATTTAGGTGTATATATATGAGTAAATAGCTCTAGTAATACATCAGATAGATACAACTTCAATTTAATATACGTAATTATATATATATGTATATATATTTATTTGTATGTATGTATGTATGTATGTACATATATTTTGGTCTCTATAGAATTAATCCATCAACCTATTGTATACACACACATACATATACATATACATATATATACGTAAAACTTACACAATTTGAGTTTAACATTGCATATAGGTAATTTACCCAGAACAATAGGTTTCAAACAAGAGTATTAATTTTTAAAAATGACAATATAAATATACTTATATACCTCTATTATAAATTAGACATTTAGAATCTATGAAATAAGAAACTCTTCTTGAGTTTAAATATCTTTTTATCCACCGAATCACATCCACTATCAATATCTATATTAAATTATTAAGACTCAACTATTTTTAGTAATGTATTTCTATACAAAAAATACAAAAATATATCCAATTGATTCGATAATCAAACACATTATCAACATCTATAGATTGCCATACTAGCTACACCCAGAAATAACACCTAGTGCATAAGTTAGACATCATAAAAATAAATTTGACTATCTTAAAGATTCTATTTCCTCCATGTTAACTCTAACAAACAAATAAAAATAAAAATCTAGCCTTCCCTTATTTCTCAACACTACCCAATACACAACCACATATATATACAATGTTTAAATATATATGCATTCAACCCTATGGATGGGTCGTACCCATCCCTAGGTTCATTTACATATATGTTACTATTATGAATTAATTATATATTTAAATAAAAAATCATTCAAGGCTAAATCATATAACCAATCATCAAAATACATATAGATACCTGAAGCTATCAATTAAAACCCAAAAAGAGTATAACCCTCATACCATTATGCATAGAGGTTTACTCAAACAAAATTAGAGTTGACCTATTTTAAATACCACAAATTAAAAAAACATATATGTAGTATGATTGAAAGGTTTTGATAAAATAATGTCATTAACAAACCTACATTTCGATATAGCCATTACCAATCTCAAATCTTTACACCGCTTTAAAATGTTTTAATCAAAAGTAAGTTTCTACCTTTCACTTTAATCTATGTCAAATTTCATAGTAGTTAAAAAAAACCTTGAGTATTACTTTGTTTATTGGATTCAAAATGTGTATAACTAATAAATTGTAAGGATTGGGTTTATTTATACTTGGCCCTGTGGATGGGTCATACCCATCCCCAAGGTCATTTACAAATAAAACCTTGTATATACATACACACACACACACACACACACACACACACACACACACACACACACACACACACACACACACACACACACACACACACACACACACACACACACACACACACACACACACACACACACACACCCACACACACACACACACACACACACACACACACACACACACACACACACACACACACACACACACACACACACACACACATTGGGTCTAAATTGTAAGGATTGAGTTTATTTATACTTGGCCCTATGGATGGGTCATACCCATCCCCAAGGTCATTTACAAATAACCCCTTGTACACACACACACACACACACACACACACACACACACACACACACACACACACACACACACACACACACACACACACACACACACACACACACACACACACACACACACACACACACACACACACACACACACACACACACACACACACACACACACACACACACACACACACAAACACACACACACACAAACACACACACACACACACACACACACACACACACACACACACACACACACACACACACACACACACACACACACACACACACACACACACACACACACACACACACACACACACACACACACACACACATCAAAACCCCATTTAAGAATTTAATGGCATGCAAAAAATAGGAGTTGTGATCCATTTCATAATGATGGAACTATAAAAAAATTAAAATCAACAACCCTACCTTATTATTTTAGTCGAGTATATGCCAAGAATCCTTCCTCACAGTTTTGAAACCAAAAACCCAACTTATTCTTGAAATATTTTCCCTCCATCCAATGTGTGCCTCCCCTTCCTTAATTCAAAACCCTTCCTCTTTTATCATTTTTCTCTGTTATAGCATGCCAAAATAAAAATACTATGATTATGGTTAATTCCCTCAACATACTCCCAATTTTCTTCATGGAACCTTGCCATACACCATATTTTTTGGCATAGCCATCACCTCCAAGCTCCCCCTTCACCCCAGTCATCATGCAAAGTGAAATGCCAAGAAAAACTTGCATTGAAACCCCATTTTATAAGTAGGTTTGAATATGCCAAATAATATCATAATAACTTTTGAAAAGTTAGGGTTGACTTTAAAATGTCAAAACCCAATAATGTTTTAATAATTCCCTAAATTTAAATATTACACCCAATTTACACCATATAACCAACTAAAATCTAACATGGGTCTCTAATATAGCCCATTAATATCCTAAAATAAAAGTATACCTTACATTAACAAATCAAACATTTTTATAACTATTTGTTAAAACATGCCACACATTTGACCCCTAAGTGTTCAACATTTTAAATTAGCAAAGAGTTTAAATCAATGTCAAGATAGCAGAATATTCAAGATTGTAGAATAAGACAATTATACAAATCAAACCCAATAAGGTATCATTCCCTAATTAGTCACCAATATATACATATGAATGGATCATTAAGCATTTAACAAGTTAACAATCATGATGATAGGTAATATATAACTATCCACAAATCAACATATTATAAATCCAATTACCTAACATAATAATTTAACTAATCATTATTTATAAAATCTATAAATTAATAGATTAATGGTTTCAGAGGATAATCAAGATGTAACAAAAACAAATTAGGTCTAAAATGTGAGAACAAATGCTAGATCTTTGGCTAGTGTCATAAAGCTAGACTTGGAAACAAACAATCAAAGTAAAAAATTTCAATCAATCTCACTCTAAGATAAATGGTTCAACACACTTGATCTATGAAAAGTGAAATAGTTATTGAAAACAAATTCTTAACTAGGTCTTTGGTAACAAACTTGATTTAGTCATGCAAAGTTTGAAACACTCTAAAGTCTAAGGATCCTGATTTGAAACAAATGACACACTTGGTCTAAAATAGAAACCTAGAATCAAGGTAGGACATGGTAAAAGAGAAATTGGTCTCTATGAAAAGGTATTTAAAAATAAAAATAAAAATAAAAGCCCATCCAAATTACACAATATAAATATAGAAAGGTGAACCACTTAAGCCCAAATTGTAAACAAGACTCAAGTATAAACCAATTGTTTTAGGTTTAAATTTCAAAAGATAGATTTCACATGAGATTTTTAAAGACTTATAATTTTAAATTAATAATGGCTTAGACTCAAATAGGAAGCATAATGGTACTTTTTTTTTAAAAGGCATATAAATAGGTTTTAACTTGGTTTTGAACAAAGGCAAACGTCTTAGAACAAATTGGCTATAATAATGTCTCTTTGAACAAGGGTATAAAAGGTGGTTTTTGAAAAACTCTAAGGCAAATGTTTGGAATGATGTTGATATTGTAAGACTTCTTGACTAAAATTAGTATGTGTAACGTGTGTTTTTACTTATTTTAGATGCAGTTTTGACACAAAAGACAATTTTAAACCCTAAAATAAATGAAAGTAAATAGAATAAGAAAAGCACCTAACTACACACCATACCCTAAAAATTTACAAGGTTGCATAGTCTCCACAAAAATTTTAACTGATATACCAATGATTAAAAGGAACTAATTATTAATCCAAAAACATTAGAGCATATGTAGGTAAAGTGTTTTAAGCCCCCCTCTATCTCTTGAGCATTGATACATGGCATGAACTTAGAGTGCCAAAGTAACTCAGCATTTGACTAGATATTCCATGGTAAATGGGGTTGATCTAAGTCTATAATTTGTAAATGTCTATATGTTCCACACATGTGGATAACATGAGGGATTAACACACCAAATGGGTGGCTACCACCTATCTCATTATGCAATGATCTATTCCTTTGCATAATGAACTCATTCATGTACTTCTTGGTAAATTATGGTGTCTAGTACATGCAAGCTCTGAGGACTTATTGGACTAATTAGGCCAACCACTTACCAATATCCCATCAATCAGTTTGCTCAATTTATATACCCCATTATTTAAAGGGGTTGGAATAATGTTAGGGCATGAAACCCCATCAGGTCAAAATCCTCCTAGAGATCTCATGAGGAGGATATGAACTCTTTCTCACAATTCAATCTGGAAAAATAAATAAATGAAAAATTAAATAACTTTATGGTCATTTTTTATTCACCCAAGTCACTCAGATATTGAAGAGAGTGCACACAACTTCTATTCACTTCTAAAACTCAAGCAAATAATTAAAAAAATGATGCATTTTTGATCACCCAAGTTCCCTAAAGGGAATAAGAGGACAGCATATAATCAAAGTTTTTGTTAAAAAAACTAATCTAGGAAAAAAAACTAACTATTTTTTTTAAAAAGTCAAAATATTTTAGGAACACTAATCTAATTTATTTTTTCTCAGAGCATTTAAAAAAAATGTGAAGTTTGGTCTTTGATTTTTGCACTTGTAACTTTAAAAATAAAAAATAAAAATTGTTAAGTGATTTTTAAGTACAAAAAAAAAGTGTGAATGAATTTTTAGAGTGTTTTCAAATCTTTTCCCTTTGATTTAGTTTCATGTAAGTAACTATCAATTGATAGAAGTTAGTTGATAGTAGGATTCGTATAACAATAGCAATAAGGTTTTAAATAATGGTAGAAGGTGTCAAATGATAATAAGATTTTGGGTGATAGAATAAGGTGTAAAATGATGATGATGGTGGTAAGCAATGGTAGGAAGGTGTTAGGTGATAGAAAAAGGTGTTGTATGATGGATACTATGGTGGATGATGGTAGGTTGGTGTCAAGTGATAGTAGAAGGTGTCAAGTGATGGTGATTGTGGAGGATGATAGGAGGAAGGTGTTAGGTGATAGTAGAAGGCATCAAGTGATGTAAATAATGGAAGACAATGCTAAAAAGATGTCAAGCAATAAAAAAAGGTGTCAGATATGGTGATGGTGGTTAATGGTAGAAATAAGGTATCAAATAATAAAATAGGCATCAAATGATGTCAATAATGGAGAATGATAGCAAAAATATGTTAGGTGATAGTAAAATGTGTCAGGCAATGGTAATGGTAGTGAATGATAGTAGGAAGATGTCAGATGATAATAGGTGTCAAGAAATAGTGATAGTGGTAGATAATAGTAGAAAGGTATTGGGTAACAATAGTAGGTGTTGGTCAATGGTGAGAGTGGAAAAAAATGACATGATGTTACCAATCAATGGAAATGTTGTCAATCGATAGTGACATTATCGGTCTATGGTGAGGTTGTCAATTGATGGTGACTTTATCACATATGATGATGTTATGAGTTAATGATGATTTTGTTGGGTGACTATATAAATTTTCAATCAATGGAAAATATTTTTAGAGGTGAAATCTATTGAGGGGGGTGAATCAGTGGTGGCAAACAATTTAATTCAATTTTCAAACCTTTGCAAATACTTAAGTATTTATATAGATCATTCATAGCAGTGAATAATGAACATAATGCAATATCACATACATAACACAAGATCTACATGGGAAACCCTCTTGGGGAATAAAATCCACTCTTAATCCTATAAATAAATGGACTATTATCTTATAAGATGATCACAAACAAGAGACTAATCAAATCTTTTAAAAAGGAACCTTGGTCATGTCTTTCTAACCTAAGGCCTTTAGTGAAACAATAGTTCCATAAGGAAAACCTACCCCTAACATGATCAAGTCCTTCTAACCACATATTCACTCAAGTCCTTCTGACCTATAACCTTGATCAAGTCCTTTTGACCTATAACCTTGATCAAGTCCTTCTAACCAAAGGTCTTTAGTGAAACCCTAATTCACAAGGAGCAACTACCCCTAAGGAATATCAAGTCCTTTAAACCCTCCTTGAAAATAACACTTCCACCTTAGAACTAATGTATTCAACACATGATGATGGACCTATAATTATCTAAAAAATAAACAAACTCTCTCTCTAACTCATGTAGGCCTCTCACATATGCATGTTATAATCTCTCTCCTTATTTACTCAAACAGTCCTCATATGCACACTCACATCTATTTACACAACTTCAAACTGCAAGACCACTATACTATTATCATAAACATGATCTAAAAATCATACACTAATTCCCTAATCTACTCTACTTATACACTCATCCAACTCAGTACTCTACCTCTCCTCTACTTTCATTTGCTCTCCAACTCTCTCATATACCAGTCTTTTCAACTTCCAAAAAACCTCTCACTTCAAAATTTAGAAATCACCTTCTTTGATTTCACTATTTATAGAGCATACTTGATAATCAACATCTTGGTCATCCATTAGGATTGCCTTATCCATTAATGCATATATCACATGGAGACATAGCTTAATACAAAATTCATAGGTTGCCCATAACACATATGGGTCACCCTTAAGTAGCTACACCTTTTAATAAATCCCTTGTAGCCCTTATAGGTCTCATGGAGACATATTCACCCGTTTATCACTTCATCAAGAAAATAAATAAAACATGAACACTTAAAAATACATATGTCCACTCCTTATGTCCCCTAGAACATCCTCAAATGATCATAGTCACTCATGATCACCTTTGTATATGTTTAAACAACTCAAATAGAGACCTTATACACATGAACACCATTACCGAACATATAGTCAACTTATTAAGCATTGTTCATACTCAAGATAGATTGATCACACCTTCAAAATAATTATATATCAACCTCATGGAGTTTATAATAATATAAAGTATCCAATTTATCAAAAGACATCAAAAAAATATCTATATAAGGTCAATTATCTTTCTTGGGTCACTTTAAGAATAATCACAAACACATAGTCAACTTCTAGGCTCAATATCTTTGATTGTACCTACTTTAAGATTCTCAAATCTATATTTCTAGATACACCTTGGAGTCCTATATAACTTTGGTTTTTATGGTAATAGAAAATTTGATTTTTATCAAAATATATGGATAAAATAGAGCTTTGGCTTTTCCTTGTGCTAAATTTAAACATTTAAATGGCAACAGTCATAGTTAAACCTCAAAAACTTTACAATCATCGCATGTCCTCTCAGATTTAGATCAATTATTCACCTTTGATCTTTTTCAAACTTTAACACATTCCACCAAATCCAAATTTTAAATATATTATATTTGACCTCATCTCATACAATCTATAAACTTTGACTCAATTTACTCTATTGATCTCTATGGATCAGTCAGGTCTTTAACTATAAACACTCACCATTAGATCAATTTGTATGAACACTCACCATTAGATCATAATCCTTTACCTTTTCTTAGTCATTAAACATCATTCACCTATCCTCATCTTTCTTCTTCTTAACTTCTTAAAGTAATTCAAACCATCTATGTTGCGCAAACTTAACTTGTGCAGAAATGACCAAGTATGTGAACCTTTGAAATAGGCCTAGAAGGCCAAATTTGCATAGTCATAACTTTTTCCTTGCTCAATATCATGTCCAAAAAATTATTCCATATGTTCTCCTTTCAAATGTAAATCCAACTATGTATCAAAATTCTTTTGAAACCTTTTCATGTACAAGATATAATTCCATTAAAATGCCTTCTCTCAAAACCTTCTCTCAAAGAGCTAACTATGCTAAAAAAAAAATTAGAAGACCAACTTTGCTCTTGTATAATTTTTTTCATGATTTAATCCATGATATAAAATTTAACACAAATAAATTAGGATCAAAATTAAACAAACCCATATGATCAATTTCTATTGACACCTTTACACATGTAAGATATAGCACCATCAAAATGCTTACTCCGATCTCTTTGGCCACGTACAAATTTGGCTATGAGAAAACAATGAATTTTGACTAAGAAGCCAAATTTTCACCCTCATATATTTGATCATTATTCAACACATGACTTTATATTTAATGCATATAAATTAGGGACTAATGTTATCACAACCATATGACCAACTTCCCTTGACTCATTCCCACGTGGTAATGGTGACATCATCAAATTGCCTACTCAAATTTTTTGCCACTAGTCCCAAACTATCTAGATGAAAACTATGGACAACTTGATTAATTATACTTATGTACACAAGCTCTAAAAGTATATATAACATCTTATGGACCTCTTTCACATGTTTTAATAACCATATTCATCCCTAAACATCTATAATCATGTTAAAACTGAAGATCAACCAAGCCTCCTTTAAGAACACTAGGACAAGCACATTGCAAACTTTGACATTGTTACTTAGGTTATCAAATCACTTCATCCACTCACTAGGAAACCTCCATGAAATCACCATGACATCACTGATAACTCTCCAAAAATCTTCCCCTTTGTCATTGATGTCAACAAACATCATATATAACAATAAATAGATCACCTTTTCTCTCTTCAAGCACTCCCACAACATAAAAATTCTCCCCCTTTAACACAATGAAAAAATGGGAACCAACTGATCCTAAGGACATTAAAATACCATAAATATGAAAGGACCATCTTAGAAATATGATACAAACTCACCCTTACCTTGAGCCTACTTGTGCTTGTCTTGACAACTTCCTCTTGCTCCATGTTAATACTCTCTTCAACCAAACATTACAACTAATGAATAAATTAAAAAACTAAAATATGATGGAACTTACCAAGAGACATCTGAGAGGGATTACCCCTAATATTTTTGAGTAATTTCACCACTTGAGAATCTTTATATCTTCGTACACCATGAGGAACCATCATATAAGCTTATTAGCCTTCTCTCTCAAACTAACATAAAGACCATCAACAAAACTTCATGACACTCACCAAAAAAGAAAAATTATCTCAATCAACCTAATAACTCTCCATGAAACAAACATACCTTGCTCTTTTGGAGTAACTAAGAAAAAATCACTCTTCTTCAAACTAGGAATGTCCTAGACTCTTTATAGCCCTACCTGGAACTTGTAGATACTACACCTTTTAGTAGATACATCTTTAGGACATAAAACTACATATTTAGAGCACTCTTATATTCCCCCTCAAGGAAACCAATTTTGAACAACAAGATCATCTTCCACAACATACTTCCTTCACAAACCTACTACCCAATTAAGCCTCCAATTTGATAAAAACTTGAGTAATTTGTGAACCACAAACCTTAAAAATTTTGTAGAGCTTTATTTGACAACCCATTTATCCCATTAAACATATTAAGAATCCTCAGACCTAAACTCATAATGCAAACCACTTTTTTAGAAGAGCCTAAAACCCTGTAATCTTAAAACAAATAAAGTCAACACAACACCTTCCAATCAACGCAACCTTCCAAACTTCTTGTACACCTAGAAAAAATCATTACACACTTATGGACCAAGATTTGAGATTCCACACCATTGGGAACCTTGAATTCCTGTAACCTATTTTAGGACCTACATACTCATAAGCACAAACTAAGAAACTTGAGAGCAAACAAAAATCTTCAATTTGACTTAACATACCTTCAGATAATAAAACCACCTAGAGCATGCTAGAATAAGGTCAACAAACCTTTCTATTTCAAAAATATTTCCTTGAAAAATCACAAATCTTCCTTTTCCATTTGGGAACCTTCAATCTAAACCTATAGACTATTCCAACTAAAAAAAAACACCACAACACTTACTTCTCTACTTGAAAGGAGTCTCTTAATAAGCATATATAGAGATACCCTCTATACCTCAATACTCTAAAAAAACAACTCCTCATATTCTTTCTCCACTTTGCTTAATTGATACTTGTATTTCTTCTTCTTCTTCTTTGGCTTTAGAGAAATAACTTCCTTAACTACTACAAACATTTTCCTTTTATCATATTATTGGATTATCAATACATGGAGACAACATAGATTCATGGCATACCTTTTCATCTAAATAATCTTCCTTTCAACAAGGATACTCATCATTAGGCACTTGTTCAACAATAGAAGGATGTTCACTTGGATCCATACATACCTCAAAACTATCTTCAACTAACACTTTGGTCTTTTCTTTGAGCTCAATCACTTTATTCTTAGTATGAGCAGACAATGATATCCTTTTCCATTATTCAACTTCTGAAGCATTCTCCACCATAGCAAAAATATTACTTGGACTTGCAAATTCATCATGATTCATACTTATCACCTTTAGTTTCCATGAGTTAACTTACCTTCTTCCTTGCATTCTTGGAGCTTGATTAAACCTTTTCTGACTTGTAGGCCTTTTCTTGCTTAACCTAGAAATGTGGCCTCTCTATTCATAATTAAATCATACCATACTTTTTACAAGAAGCTCTTTCTACCTTTTAAGATTTGGAAAAATTCTTGAAATGTTTCCTATGTCATAACAACTCTAGCACTCAACATTTTTTGAAGGAAACTCAACTTGTCTTACCTTAAATGGATAACAATTTACAAAGTATCCCACATCATGATAGTTGAAAAACAAAACCTTTTGTATACCTTTTAACTAATGACCCCCATCATAGTTCCATGAAAATTCATTCTTAATAGGTCTTCTATATTCTCTATCTCTATGCCCAAATTGATTACAAGTATAGCAATAACCATTAAAATATACATATCTCATGGCATTTGGCTATCTAATATGATTTGTCTTCAAAGGGTGATCCACCTTATTCACATTAGTCTTCATCTTGTCTTGAGTTGTAGTATCTAGTTCTTCTCTGTATCCAAGACCAATTTTATCACTTTCATGCTTTTGATCATTCATAATGTTGTCTAGATAATTTGAACTCTTTTCAAATCTCACAAATGACATTACCTTACTAGATACCTTCTCTAACTTAGATTTTAATTACTTATTTTTAATTACATACCTTGCACATTCATCTTCTTTAACTTTTAGGCTTGTATACAAAATTTCCAATTGACAACTGAGATGCTTGACCATATCTTCATGATCCTTGGCATTTTTTGCCTCAAACACACTAAATTACTCCTTAAATTCCTTGAGTTTATATTTAATATTCTTATTGAACTTCTTATCAAACTTTAATTATTTAAGAGCATTCATTAATACAATCTTATAGTCCACCTAATATTCATTATTATCTGAATCACTCCAAGTAGACTCCTTCTAATGTGAGTAAATTACTTCTTCAACCATGAATAAAACTTCATCTTTGGTAGGACCATTATATTCATGATCATATTCTGAGTCATTATATTCAATCTCATATGTTGAGCTATAATCTTCTTTGGTGTATAGACTCTTCTTATCTTTGGAATACCTTGTGTTGTTGTCAAACCTTCTAAATCCCTTTTTATTTTTATCAAACCTAAATAATCTCTTTCCATCATCATGACCTTGATCATGCTCTTCATAAATATCATTCTTGTACTTATGAGGGAACTTATTAGTAAAGTGTCCTACCTCTCCACAATTGAAGCATTTTTAAAGCCAACTTACCCTTATACTTGCCTAAACCTATTTTCAATTTCATTATAAACAAAGCAATAAGTTCATCCTCATCAATATCAAAAATGTCATCTTCCTTGGGTTTCTTACCTTAAACTTCCCTTTTTGGCTCCATCTCTATTTTGAATGTTTCTTCCTTCTTTGGTGGTATGTCATCATTTACTCTCATATCATATGTAGTAAAGGTGTCATGCAATTGATCCATAATCAACTGAAGATCATGACTTTCTTCTATAGTAGATAATTTTGGATCAAACTTGAGAGATAGATACCTTAATACCTTTTAAACTACAATATAATCTTCAAGGTCATCTCAAATACCTCTGATGGTGTTTATAATCTCATCAACTCTCTATAGAAAATATTCCATAAAATCTTCTTCTTTCATTTTGAGGCTCTTAAATTGTCATTGATGAGTCTACAAATTTCCCAAATTAACCTTTGAATCTCCTTCAAAAATAGTCTTCAATTTATCCCATATTTCCTTGGCATATGTGCAATGAATTAATTTGTTGAACTCAGTTTATGTAAGACCAAAAGTGATGGCATTCATTGCCTTAGAGTTGTTCTCAAATAGCTTCTCATCTACAACACTAGATGGAAGAATACTAGGAGCAACATAACCATAAAAAATAGATTGACATGAATCAAAACCTAGGGACATAATGCATGTCTTCATCCTAGCACTCGAAAATGCATAATTAAATCCATTGAACATTGGTTCTTGCTTAGTAAAGAAACCACCTTACACATTCTGACTAACCATTATACCTTGGATCACCTTTAATCTATCAATATTTTACCAAAAAACATTGCTTTGATACTAATTATTAGAGGTATAATCCACTAAGAATTGGGTGAATCAATGGTGTAAAATAATCCAATTCAATTTCCAAACCCTTGTAAATACTTAGGCATTCAATATAATCACTCATGAAGCATACAAATCATTCATAGCAGTTAATAATGAACATAATGAAGATCACATACATAACACAAAATCTATGTTGGAAACCCTCTTGGGGAATAAAAATCACTTTCAATCCTACAAACACATGGACTACTATCCTATAAGATGATCATAAACAAGAGACTGATCAAGTCCTTCTGATCAAGAATCTTGGTTAAGTCTTTTTGACCTAAGGCCTTTAGTGAATTAATGGTTCCATAAGGAACACCTTCCCTTAAGATTATCAAGTCCTTGTGACCACCTATTCAATAAATTCCTTATGACATACAACCTTGATCAAGTCTTTCTAACCAAAAGTCTCTGGTGAAACCATATTTCATAAGAAGCAACTGCCCCTAAGGAAGATCAAGTCCTTTAGACCCTCCTTAAAAATAACACTTACACCTTATAACTAATGTATTCAACACCTAATGATGTACTTATGATTATTTAACAACTAAAAAAACACTCTCTAACTCATGCATGCCTCTCACATAGGCATGTCATAATCTCTCTCCTTTTTCACTCAAATAGTCCTCATATGCACACTCGGATCTCTTCGTATAACTTCAAACTATAACAACATTATATTATCATAAAAAACCTGACCTAAATATCATACACATAATCTTTAATATACTCTTCTTATCAACTCATCCAACTAGGCACTGTACCTCTCTTCTACTTTCCTTTTCTCTCTAATTCTCTCACATATTAGTCTCTTCAAGTCTTCAAAAAAACTTCACTTCAAAATCTAGAAATCACTTTCTTTGATTTCACTATTTATAGAACATACTTGATAATCAAAACCTTGGTCATCCATTAGGCATGACTTATCCCTTAAGGCATATCTCACATGAAGACATAACTCAATACAAACTTCATAGGTTGGCCATAAAACCTATGGGTCACTCTTAAGCAACTACACCTTTTAATAAGGCCCTTATAACACTTATGGGTCTCATGGAGACCTATTCACCCATTTATCACTTCATTGATAAAATCAATAAACATAATACCACTTCCAAATACATATTTCCACTCCTTATGTCCCCTAAGACATCCTCAAATGATCATATTTACTCATGCTCACCTCTGTGTATGCTCAAATAACTCAAATAGAGACCTTATACATATGAACACTATTATCAAACATATAATCAACTTATTAATAATTATACAAACTCCATATAGATTTATAATATATATAAAATACTCATAGATAAATCTCATGGATTATACAACACTCCCTAATAGCTAATTTATCGAAAAACATCGAAATAGTATCTATATAATCTCAATTATCATTCTCAGGTCACTTGTAGAATAAATTAATGAACACATAGTGAAATTATATGATCAATATATTTGACTATAATTACTCTCAAATACTCAAATATACATTAAAATATGTGACTTGGAGTCATGTATAACTTTTCTTTTTACAATAATATCAAATTCTACTTCTATCAAAAAATATAGACAAAATATAGAGCTTTAGTTTTTCCCTATGTTAAATTCAAATATTTAAATGGCAACAGTCAAAGTTAAAACTCAAAAACTTTACAATCATCTTGTGTCCTCTCACCTTTAGATTAATTACACATAATTTATCTTATCTAGAATTTAATGCATAGTCTACCAAATCTAAATGTTAAACATCTGATAGTTGACCTCATATCATGCAATCTTGAAACTTTGACTCTATGTGATCCATCAATCTCTACAGATTAGTCAAGTCTATAACTATTAGTTCTCATCATATGATCAATATGTAAGAATACCCAATCATATTTGTATCCTTATCCTTTACCATTTCTCAATTATTAAACACCATGCACATATTTGCATCTCATTGCTTCCTAACTTATTGGATAAACATGTACTGTCGACCTTGCTTGAACTTTAACTTGTGAACAAATGACTAAATATGGGAACCTTTGAAATATGCTTGGAAGGCCAAATTTTCATAGTCATAACTTTTGTCTTGCCCATAGTCATGTCCTAAAAATTGCACCATATGTTCTCCTTTCAAAGAGGAATCCAACAATGTATCAAACTACTCCTGAAACCTTCATGCATATGAGATATAATGCCATTAAAATTTCATCTCAAAATCTTATCATAGAGCCAACTATGCTTATAATTTATTTAGGAGACCAACTTTTCTCCTACATAAATTTTACCATGCTTCAATGCATGATCTAAAATTTAGTACAAATAAATTAGGATCAATATTTAATAAACCCATGTGATCAGTTTATCTTTACACCTTCACACATATAAGATATATCACCATCAAAATTCTTACTCGACTCTTTTTGGTGACATGAAAATTTGGCTAAGTATGGGAAAATAATGAATTCTCACTGAGAAGCCAACTTTGTACCCTCATATCTTTAACCTTGATTTAACACATAAATTAATATTTAACACACATCAACTAGGGAGTAATGTGATCACAACCAAATGACCAAATTCCTTTGACTCATTCCCATGTGGCAATGGTGATGTCATGATATTACCTACTCATATTTTTTGCCACTAGACCCAAACTATATAGATGAAAACTATGGACAACCAAATGAATTATACTTATGTACACAAGATCTCAAAGAATAGATAACATCTTATGGACATTTTTCACATGATTAAATCACCATACTCATCCTTGAACATCTATAAACATGCCAAAACTAAAGATCAACTAGGCCTCCTTTAAGCACACTAAGATAGGCACATTACACACTTTGACATTATTACTTAGGATATCAAAGAAATTAATCCACTCACCAGGACACCTTCATGATAACACCATGACATCAGTAAAAAATCTCCAATAAATATATTGATTGATAGTGATGATGTTGGGTGACAAAATTTTGTCAAGTTTTCTTGAAAACTAATGAATGGTCGAACAACATAGTGAAACTATTGAGCAGTGCAATCAAGTAGTCAAGTAGTAGTTAAGTAGTCAATTGGTTGAGTGGCGTATTCATAATTTCTTGAAGAAAATGTTAAATTCATGAAGCAACTAAAACATAGGCAACAAAATCATGGAAAATGTTAAATAAAGAATGTAAAAATAAGATCCTAATGAGATTTTCTTAGATTTTAGGATTCTAAGGTCACTCTCTTAGTGATTTTGAGGTGTGTGGTCCCACCAAACATGACATTATGTAACATAGGAATATAAGAGGTGGTTAGTCAAATTTTAATATGATAAAGCTAATAAAAACACATAGAGATATAACACCACAGTCCTAGATACTTAAAGAACAAGTGAATAATGCAAATAACAAATAAAAGAGGATAAAACAAGTAGTTTTCACCTTCCTTGTGAGAAATAGTTACAATTTAGACTGGGAATAATGTGCTTAGTTATGTGCTTAAAGAGTCTTTAAAAATGGTGCTCCTTGTATCATTTATCCTGGTCACTTTTGGCTTGGCTTAGCTTGGCATTTGAAGCTATCTCTTAACAATTTAGCATTAAAACTTTGGATTGAGAGCTTGTTGAAAGAGAGTGGAGGATATCTTATTTATAAGATCCAAAAATAACCCTAAATCATGTGTAGTTAGGTTATATTTAATCATGGTTAGGCTTAAGAAGGGACAAACAATTAATATTTAGAATAGAGATCACATTTATTAAGCATGGCTCTCCATTTCTTAATTTAATGCTTTAATGGAGAATTTTTCAATTCCTTGACCTTTGAGGATGATAAAATCATCATGACCTCATTTTTATTGAAATTTAATTCTTATAAAATATATATTCATTAATTTCACATGGAAATTTCACCTAAGCATTTTAATTGGATTTGTTTAGTTAATTAATTCTTCTTAGAGTTTTTGAAGTTTAGGAATTATTTAATTTTCCTACTTAATGGGTCCAAAGGCCAAATTGTCAATATTTTTAGGTTTTAATTTTACTATATATGAATCCATGAGAGGTTACCATATTGTACAATATAACACCCCAAATAGGGATGCCTCGATATGATTTTGGGCACTAACATATGATGTATGGATGAAATTGGTACATTTAGTGATTTATAAGCTTAATTTGCATCATTTTTTAGAAACCAATCTAAAGTTTAGATTGGTTGGGGCCGAAATAAGGTGTCTAAAAGAGAAAACCTAAAAAAATCTAGGGTTAGGGTTTATTATATTTAATTAATATATGATTTCACCAATATGTTCTATCAAAATTGGGGAAATAAAGATATACACTTAGATACTAATTATGATAAACTTCTGCATCAAATCAAAATATTAAGATATGTAATAATTTTTTTTTTTAAAATTTATTTAGAACTTGTAATTTATTGAAAAATGTTAAAATAGGAAATAAGAAGGATAAATTACTTAGTTTTAAAATTTGAAAATGCATCACTGTGAATGAGACCATAGATATGACTACATGACTTTATGAGATAATTTTGAATTAGGAACAAGGCTTCACTTGATCTCTATATGAGGCCATGCTAATAATATAATGTAATATTATGTTATTATCCATAGGGATCACTAGTGTTCAATATGTTTTTTTCCATATGTGTAATTTTTGGTATATACGTTGTCACCTTTTGGTCTTGTATATGTGTTCTATGATGTGTGATATTTTATGGAAGTCATTGTGTACCTTATTCTTCACTTGAAACACCATCTTGATATACAATAATGATTAAATGGAATAAATGAGGAAAATGTGTTATCAAATGAAGTTTTTCTTGACCTCAACACCCCTTACTCTAATTTTTACCTCCATACAAATACCCTAAAGAGGGATAAAACTCCATGTAGTTCTCTCATGCTATGGAGGAATGTGATAAATATTGGTGCAATGCTAAATGTTAGTGTAATATTGATGTAATTATGTGCTTTAATAATGACTTGTGACTTTTGAGGTGTATGAAAACTTAGCTCATAGATACTACGGTTGTGTGGTATCTAAATTGGGAATAATATATGATTTTTTCTTAATGTACAATTAGTTCTTCTAGTGTTTTGCCATGTGTGACCCTTTTATGTACAAAATGGTTTTAAATATGATTTGTAGTGATATTTTTGGAAATTAATTATATAAGGTTTGGGAAATGTATGGGAGAATCTATTAAGTGATTTTGAATTTGATAAATTAGTCATTATTTGGGAAAAGGACACAGATGGTAGAATCAAATGCTACTAATGGGCAAGATAATCCTAAATAAGTGGCCTTGACTAGGAAGTAGAAATAACTAAATTGGAAATTTGAATAAATATAAGGATTAGTTTAGGTTAATTATAATGAAAATTAGGAATAATTTTATATCAAATTTGATTTAATATAGAGATCATCTGCATAGATATAGAGGAATAGTGATCTAGAACCATGGAATTAGGCATCAATTAAGTGTGTAAAATGAGGTTGTCATGAGTGAACTATTTTAGAAATAAATTTTAACTTATATGACTATATTAAATTGAATTTATTATAGAATAAAATGATTATTTTTTGTAATATCATTTAAGAGAATAATAATAACAAAATATTTTTGCATCATTATCTTGGGCATATCTAAATAAGTATGGATCATCTAAGGTGTAACTATCATCATGATCAGGATTAGTGAGATATACATTAATGGATTAAACCACTATATCATTATAATATAAATATAAATAATTATTCTTATTAATAACCACAAAAACATGAAACTCATCAGTTGGCTTCTTGAGAATGGAGTCACAAGGTAGGTAGAAAATAAGCAATGATACTATAAGGGAAGTTTGATGTTTTGATTTTCAAACTAATATAATTGGGATGATCATTTTTATAATTGAAACCACTAAGAGGTGGGGTGATTTAGTGTGAAAACATTTCATTAAAATCCATACTTCATTCATTAACTTTTCAAACCAATCTGGTAAACAAGCAGTGCATAGAGAAGCAATCACATAGACAATAAGTAAGATATCAACACATGAAAATAATAGCTGTGTGGTTAAAAATAAATGGGGATAAAACCAATTATCACACCACTTATAATATTTTCCTATAATTTATTAAACAAATTTTAGTGAGGCACCAACCCCTCACTGGTCAAACACCAACTCAACTAGTCCTTTAGAAAGAACTAACTTGCAAGGAGTATCTAACCCATAAGTGACTTGGAACCAAAATAGAAACTAAAAATACACTAATTAAATCTCCAAACTTAAATTCATCTCCAAATCCCTTCTTGACTAATCACCAACCCAACCAAGACAAGTTTGATCACCTTCATAATAACTTATTTCTCAAACAATAGATTATGATATCTTCTTCAGCTCTCTTTCTTCTCTATATAAATTAAACTCTATTTAATACACATTAAACACTAATATTATTTATATTTATGGTCTCTCAACATCCATAAACTCATTCTAATCTCCTTAGTCTTCTACCCCTCTCAAATGGCCTTCTAGGCTTACTCACTTAGCATGCCTCTTCTAGGCTCATTAGGTCCATTGACCTTATCATAAAAATATATAATATATTTTATATATTCATCATGATTTTTAATCTTATGATGTTTCTAAATTAACTACTTATTCTCCTCCAAGATATATTTTCTTTTCCTATATTATCATCTTCTTAACTTGCTCAAATAGGCCAATTAGGTCTTGTTTATATACTCAACACTTTGCATTCACCCATATTGGTCAGAAAAGAACCTTACCAAAACTAGATAATAATTTTAATATGTCCTCATACACGTTTAAAATAAGAAACAATCACTCCATAGGTTTTTCATACCCCTTAAGGGCCAAAACTTCCATTAGGCCTAAATGAGACCTAATGTAATTAGGCCTATCTTAAGCATACGTTATACTTCTAACTTCTTGGAACACCTTTAGCCACCACCAATGATTGAAACACTTCAAAAAATTATAAAATATACCCATAATAAAATAAATTTAGGTACACACGACCTGTACATGAAATTCACCATTTGAACCATGCCAATAGGCTTACTCACCATTAGCCCTTCATACACTCAAAAATTCTATTTCACACAATTGAAGTAAAAAAATAAATTTAACACATAAATAAATGAATAAATAATATTTATATATCATTAATGACCTAATATTTATTATAATATCCATTTTACTTCACTAAATAGGCCAAAATGGCCTCAAACCAACTCTTACAACATGACCAATTAAAATGGTCAAACACTGCCAAAGTACAATCAACAACATTGATCACAAACATATGCATATACACTTTTAATAAATTTTTAAAAAATAATATTAACCTTTTATACTTATATAACATGATTATATTCAATATATTCTTCAATATTGATCAAAACACCTTCAAATCATCTTTGCAAGATGACTACTCAAACTACCTATAGCTTCAAAAACACAGTCATGTAGAAGTTTATATTTAACACTTTTAAGAGTGATTAACAGAAATATAATTCAAATTAATATATCATATTTTTTATATAGATCATCCTCCAATATTTATATGTCAATATTTATTTATAATAATTGGTCTTATAGACCAATCTCTCAAGCCACTCTATCACAGTCCTTACACAGTTTGATAGGCCATTTTGGATTTCACATATTATCACATTAGAGTAACTCACAACCTTACATCATGATTTTATACTTAATTTAGGTCTTAAATAATAATATAACATTCATATTTTTATTTATCTAAGTGCATATAGCCTCTAACTTACCATTCTCACTTACATACACAGAGATGCCAAACTACCTTAAGAACTAGTCATGGTGATCATGACTTCCACATATATATAACCACTTAAAATAACATAAAATTAATTTATATGATCCTTAATTATAATTATAATATATCCAATCACATATTTATATATTTCAAATGAAAAATTTAGAACATATAGGCCAAACACTAAATATCACTCTTTCACTATCTTTACTCACATAAACAGGTCACTTTGAGAACACTATTTTCATCATTTTCAAAGAATTAAAAATAAAATAATAAAAATTAAAATTATTTATAGGTATTTAAAAATTAACTCAATCAATTTAATCAATTCATCAACATCCAAAACCGATGCCTAAACTGTTTTTCACTTTGACTAGTTTCTCCCACTGTTTTCACTCTTTGAAAGTTTAGCAATAGGTCAACTTGGGTGAGAAAGTTAGTTAAAACAAAGGAAAAATATTTTAAAAAAGCACCATGGAAATAATTAATTATTATTTTCCTTTAACCTCCATCCACTTTCATGCATTGACCTAGTCAACTCTGCCTATAGCATCAAATTATTTAGAAACAAACATTTTTCTATAGTTTTTACTCACTATCTTGACACACCACTTCCACCTAGAGATTATTTATGGAGTCCTATACAAAATAAAATAATAAAAATATCATTAATAATCCATTTTTTCCCATTTATATAAATATCTCTCCAATCAAGTCATTGTGAGGGTTTTGATAGGGTTTTGGACCAGTTTACCTTATTAACATTTGTTCATATAGTATTTCCCCTAAAATGCCAAAATAATGCTTGTAAAACATTATTAGGACTCTTTTCCATCTCTCTTAAAATTTTAAAGACACCATGAAAATTTTACACCTACCAATGAGCATCTAAACTTCCTTCTCATGCTCTCATCTCTTCATTCTACATGCACAAGAGACCTACAAACTTTTTTCTTGCTTTCCTCTTCAAATCAAGACATAAAGCTTGGTAAATAAACTTTAAATGACCTATAAAACCTAAATACTTTCTGAAATATACTTAAAAACCTTGGAAACTCATCTTAACCCTTCATTAGGCCTCACTAGGTCTTTTATGCACACTAATCCTAAAACTACCAATCATGTTTAGATATTAAAAACACTTAGAAACATCTTACATTTTTATCAAAAAATAATACACATGTAACATACCTCCATACCATGATCTAAATCTATAAACATTGTTCACATAATCTTACAAGCCACCAATCCTGATCATGAAGTCTCATCATATTCTATAAGGTCTTAAGACAATGTCTATGCCTATATCTCAAATGAAGGACTTACCTCTTAGCTCAATTTGAGAGTCATGTAACTAACTCATCACCTATATCTCATTATTTTAGACTTCAATAAATACCTTCAATCTCATACATCTCTATATCATCATCATCATCATGCCTTTATAAGTCATATCCATGTTTAAGAACTATGCCATTAACCAGACCTACTAGGTACCATATCTCTTGGAGACCTTCCTCCCACCTTATATCCATAATAAGACTAAATATCATTAAAATCCTCCTTTATCTACCTTTTGCATCAATGAAAACCTTAATTCTATAAACACACCAATAGAGACATACCTCAATAATCTCCCCCTTTATCATTGATGGTAAACACTTTAACATAGCAGACTACTTTCATCTCTCCACATTGGTTATTCCCATAAAGTATTTCTCCCCATTTCAAATTAAATAAAAAGTTCATATATTCTCTCATAAATTCATCTACACATATTCCATTGATACTAAGACCTAATCATTTCATTAAATAATTAGGCTTCCCCTCTGTCAATGCATACTTTTCAAGCCATCTAAGTTAGTTCTCCCTAACTTCATGTTCCACCTAGATCATGTTATACAAAAATACAAACCAACTGTTTAAAATAAACATAACTCATTTTATTACCCTATGAATTATCGATAGGTCTCAAATAGACTCCTCAAGTCATTAGGGCTTGACTCAACTAATGACACTTTTCAATAGATCATTTCAACCAACTACGTCTGCATACAACTTTATAAACATTGTTATTATAGGAATAATATGATTTATTTATCTAATAATTCTATTCAATAGATATATTCCATCTATTATATTCCTTATGGTCAATCAAGCCATCATATCTTGGATAAGCTCATAGCACCTTTATTGGTGCATTATGCCTACTAAGTCAACCACTCATAATGAAGGACTATTGTGATCTTCTTCCTAACATAAACAACTTGTCAACTTAATATTAAAACACCACAAAGACCATACAATACTTGAGAAAAAATTATCTACCTTTTATAACATTGATCTTGTAGACCAATCTTTAACTCTCACTTTACTAGTATTGTCTTTTCTTCTTAAACAACACCTTAAGCTCACACATACATTATAACCATGATGTCTCTTATTCAATATGTATTTGAGATAGACCATAATATCTGAGGTAAAACTAGTAATTTTTATGGATCAACAAGAGCTTAAAAGACTTTAAGGACATATTCAATAACTTTGATCATTTATCCAACATGACCAACAGCTCCACACCATTAATCAAGTTACTCATGTTTGTCAAAAACATAGACCTTAAGCACAATCTTATTTAAATTAGATTATCATACACATATTCACACTTTCAAAAGTTCCTTATAGCATGGAATAAATAAAAAATGAAGTTACAACATCATCTAATGCTTAGAACATCAATTCAAGGTCAATAAAGAGGTTCTAAATCCACCTTAGTCCTCCCAAGTTCTCTAATAAATAACAAAATCAACAAAATCTGAATTAGACATGAAATAAATGAAATTTTATGGTCTTTAAAATCACACTATCACCTTGAGGATATTCTATATGAAGTCTACTTCCACTTTCCTTTTTACACTAAAAAGTTTTGACCTCTTTCCTGACTTCTATAGGCAAAATAATTATCTCAAGTTCATACATAGTTAGTTTGAATTCAAATCCCAATGGTCATATTTTTTAATCCTCAAATACTAATTCTTGAAGTATAAAATTGACAATCTCTATCATGTCATAGAATATAGGGTCCTAGTTGAATGCTCATAACTTGAGCTAGGAAACACTTCAAGTCACAAAACTTTCAGAGGATTTTTTTGGGACATCACACAACATCTTCATGAATCATTTGACTAAATTTTGAATTTATATTTAATTTAAATAAATACAAAAATTTATCTTTCTCTTCATACCTTTGTGATATTTTGTGATGGTCTATCCTTCTTAAGCTAGAATGATGCATTTTATTCACTCCAAAAGATCGTGTGAAGCACTAGGACCTCACAAAAACATATAATTCACCCTCATAACATTCTCTATCACCTAAATGTCATGTAAACACCCATTTTTCATCTAACCATAGAAAAAACTAACTTCCTAAAACTCTTGAAGCATCTTTACTTTCTCCCCAAGTACTCTTGTTGACCTACAGACCTTCTTACTAGGCCTAAACCAAGGTTCTATAAGATACTTTGATACCTTGACCTATACCTTTATTTCAAAAAATATTCAATGTAATTGTTACTATCAACTTAGGTTTTATATTATTATTTGATTCAACATAATCTTTCTTCAATCTTTCCAGTACCAATATGAAATCTTCTATGTAAACCTCAACCATGACCTTCACATGCTTAGCCATATTATACTTCTAGGATTACCTTAATTCTATCAAGCCACCTCCAAAAGAAATTATATAATATTAATTATTATAATCACAACCACTAATATGGGGGTGAATCAGTGTGTAAACATTTCATTCAAATCCATACTTCATTCATTAACCTTTCAAACCAATCTAGTAAATAAGCAATGCATAGAGAAGCAATCACATAGATAAGAAGTAAGATATAAAAACATGAACACCATATCTATGTGGAAAAAACTTAATGTGGATAAAATCCACTATCACACCACTTTTAATACTATTCTATAAGTAATGAAACAACTTTTAGTGATGCAACAACCCCATAAGGAGTACCGACCCCTCACTAGTCAAACACCAACTCAACTAGTCCTATAGCAAGCATCAACTTATAAAGAGGATACAACCCCATAAGTGAATTTTAATAAACCCAAAAACTTAAAGGATAATTATTAAATCTCCAACATGTAAGTCATCTCCAATTCCCTTCTTGACTAAGCACCAACCCAGCCAAGACAAGCTTGATCACCTTAATAACAATTTATTGCTCAAACAATAGATTGTGATTTCTTATTTAGATATCCCTCTTCTATATATAAATTCCACTCTATTTCATACACCTATAACACTCATATTATTTTTATTAATTTTATTTTATTATAAATCAACTCATTCAACTCTCCTTAGTCTTCTACCCCTCTCAAACAACCTTATAGGCTTACTCACTCAACATGCCTCTTCTAGCCTAATTACATCCATTAACCTTATAATCAGCCTATAAAATATTTTTAATATGTTAATAATTATTTATTACTATTATTTTGTTCCTCAATGACATAATTATTCTCTTTCAAAAGCTATTTTCTTTGCTTATGTTCTCATCTGCTTGACTTGTTCAAAAAGGCCAATTAGGCCTTGCTTATATACTCAACACTTACCTTCACCCATATTGGTTAGAAAATAACCTTAAAAAACTTGGATAATAATTTTAATATGTCTTCATACAATTTTAACACAATGAAAAATCACTCCATAAGTAGGTCATACCCTTTAAGGGCCAAAACCCCCATTAGGCCTAAAGGAGACCTAATGCAATTAGGTCTGTCTTAAGCACACGTTATACTAATGAATTATTGGAACACATTTATCCTCAAAAAAAATTTAAACACTTATAAAACTTATAAATTATACTCATAATTAAATACATTTATATCCACACCACTTGTAATTTCAATTCACCATTTGAACCATGCCAATAGGCTTACTCGCCATTAGCCCTTCATACTCTTAGAAAGTCTAGTTCACATAACTAAAGTAAAAAACAAAATTTTAAACATAACCACATGAATAAATAATATTTATATAGAATTAATTACCTCATAGTTATTACCATATCTATTTGACTTCACTAAACATGCCAAAAGGCCTCAAACAAACTCTTGTAACATGACCACTCAGAATGGTCAAACACTACCAAATTACAATCAACAACATTTGATCACCAACATCTGAATATGAACTCATCATTAATAAAAAAACATTTATATTAACATTTTATACCTATATAACATCTTTATTTTAAATATATTCTTCAACCCTGAGCAAAACATCTTCAACTCATCTCTCTAAGATGACTATTCAAACTGCCTATAGCTTCAAAAACATAGCCATGTAGAAGTTTATATTTAAAAATTTTAAGAGTTATTAAAATACATATAATTCACATTATTATCTCATATGTGGTATATATATCACCCTCCAATATTTATATCTTAATATTTAGTGACAATCATTGGTCTTATAGACCAACCTCTCAAGCCACTCTCTCATAATCCTTATGTATTTTGATAAACCATTTTGGATTTCAAATATTAAGACCTTATATTAAGTGAGAGTCACATCATGAAAACCAAGGGGGAATTATTTTCAAGCATGAATGTAGACGTCACTACGGTAGGCTATTTTGTAAAATGAGCCTTCACATCTGCATTCAGTGCAAATGGAACTAAGGGCTTGTTACTTGTTCGAAGCTCAAGGTGGTAATTGGGGTATGAAGAGATATAAATTCAAGAAATTTTGGAGGACACTAGTGGGAAATAGGCTTCTCAGGTTTTTGAGGTCACTGAAGAGCAGGGTGCTAATTCTAGGGGAACTACTGATAATAAGGAGAAGATGCATGTAGAAGAAGTTGGTGAGGGTTTGGAGAATGAGAATGATTAGAAAATAGATATTGGTGCCTTAAAGGTCTGCATTCAAAATTTGGAAAAGGTCTTCACCAAAGGCCTCTGAAATAACATTCTGCTGAATATGACTATGTTGGAAGCGGTGGGTAATCCAGGGAATGCTGACAATGCAGACAATGAGAATCTTAAGGATCTTGTTAATTCTATAGTTATGTAGTTTTGTCCTTTATGACTCTGGTCTTTCCAATTTTTTGTTTTTCTTTTGACTTTGTTTCTTGGCTGTGCTATTGGTTTGGTGCTGGCATCTTTTGTTTGCCAGCCTTCCTATCTTTTTTGACTGTATAGGTTTCGGCCCTTGGTTTGCCACCTTAATTAATCAAAAACACCTTAGATTAACTCAAAACCTTACATAAAGATTTTATAGTTCATTTATGTCACAAATCACAACTTAATATTCATATTATGCTTTGTCTATGTGTATAAATACTCTAACTTACCTTTCTTACTTAAATACACAGAGATGCCAAACTGCCTTAAGAACCAGTCTTGGTGATCATGACTTCCAACATATGTATAACCACTTCCAATAACATATAATTTATTTATATTATCATTAATTATCCTTATAAAATATCAAATCACATAGGTATATAATGACAAATATAGAACATATAGACTAAACATTGAACCTCACTCTTTCACTATCTTCACTCACACAGATTGGTCACTTTGAGAACACTTTTTCACCATTTACAAAGAATTCCAAATAAAATAATTAACATGTACATGATTTATAGGTATTTTAAAATTACCTAAATTAATTTAATCCATTCTTAATCATTTTAAATTAATCCCTAAACTCTTTCTCACTTTGACTATTTTTTCTCACTATTCTCACTCTTTACCAATTTAGTGATAGGTCAACTTGGGTGAGAAAATTAGTTGACATATAATATAAATTTTTTAAAAAAAACACTATTTACATGAATAATTATTCTTGGCCTTCAACCTCCTTCCACTTTCATGCATTGACTTGGTCAACTCTACCTAAAGTATCAAATTCTTTATAAATAAACATTTTTTATAGTTTTTAAATAATGTCTTGACACACTAGTTCCACCTAGAAATTCCTGATGGAGTCTTATAAAACATAAAATCATAAAAATATCCTTAAAAGTCCATTTTAGGCCATTTATATCAATATCTCTTCAATCAGGTCATTGTGAGGGTTTTCAGAGGGTTTTGGACCAATTTACCTTAACATTTGTTCATATAATATTTCCCCTCAAATTCCAAAATAATGATTGGAAAAAATTATTAGGACTATTTTCCATCTCTCTCAAAAGTCTCAAGACACCATGTAAATTTTACACATTCCAATGATCATTTAAACTTCCTTCTCGAGCTCTCATCTCTTCATTATGCATGCACAGGAGACCTAAACATATGTTTTCTTGCTTTCCTCTTCAACACCTTAGGATTGGTAAACACCATTAACATAAATTCTCAAACCTCATTACATTCTCACATGTTCTTAAACACCTTGGAAACTCATCTTCACCCTTCATTAGGCCTCACTAGGTCTCTTATGCACACTAAGCCTAAAACTATCAATCATGTTTGGATCATGGAAACACTTGAAAACCTCTTGAATTGTTATCAAAATATCATACACATGTCATATAACTCCATATCATTCTAATAATATATCAACCTTGTTCACATAAGCTTAAAATCCATCAAGCTTGATCATGAAGTCTCATTATACTCTCTAGGGTATTAAGACAAGATCTATGCCTAGATCTCCAATGAAGGAATTAACTCTTAGCTCACTTTAAGAGTCATTTAACTGACTCATCACCTCTCTCTCATGATCTAAAACTTAAATACACACCTTCAATCTCATACATCAATGTATCATCATTATCATACCTTTATAAGTCATGTCCATGTTTAGGAACTAGGCCATCAACTAGACCTACTAGGTACCATACTTCTTGGAGACCTTCCTCCCATTATATATGCATACTAAGACTCATTCACATGCCAATCCTCCTTTATATAACTTTGACATCAATGAAAAACTTACTACTTAAAACACACTAATACAGACATACTTCAATATTCATCTTTAGAGTTAATGAGGCTTTTTAGAGTGTTTGTCACAATCTTGGTGTGACCACTATAACCTCAATTATAGTTTATGTGATAGTTAAAATTTTGATACTCACAAAATGGTATGCTAGGTAAAGGTTCAAGGATTGGGATTTTATAAACACTGTGTGATTGGAATTTTTAAAAAATATAGGGATTGGTACCACCTTGTACCTTATAAATGACACCCATATAAGTAAAATTCATTCATTGTCTTGTGGAAAAGGCCATGGCCCTCATATGATGGTTAAAGGGTGACCAAGAAAAATGTTATAAGATAGAGGGAAATTTATTATCATGAACTTAACTCTAACTATAATGGTGGTACCATGATATGGAGCCATACACATCCTAATGAATTCATTTATATTTTTTCATATACTTGGCACATTCTTTGTGTAGAATTAAGGATACATTTAGAATATATTAAATTTTCAATGAATTATAAAGGGGAGACACAAGTGTCAAAGCATTCATCTACCAAAACTCACTTCATTTTGATGTCACCAAATTATACACTTATTAAAATGTGAGGGTCACATACATGAAGTAAAATTTTATTAAGAATCATTGATGTGATAAGAAATTTTATGGAGAGAGATGTATTCATAGTGAAATCAACATGGATTGACATATCTTTGCATTTTTACAAGATGATGTCCTTAGACCTAGGTAATGTAGCTTCCTAACCCAAAGGTGGTGTTCAAAGGGCCTTTATATCAAAAAATATACATAATATAGTTTATATGTCAATGAGAAGTCATAATAATATCAATAAATGGTATTTGACATGAGATTCTATAAATTTATTCTATAAGATCCCACTCATCAATTTAATGTGCGCTAGATAAGACTACAAAAGAGGAACCAAATTTTGAGACAGATCAAATTTAGATGAATATAAACACAACTAAATCTAATTTAGAGTTAGTGTACAATATTTAAATTAATATTATATTTGAGGAAAGCTGAGCTAGTTGTATTGACCTAGATAATGTAGTTGGTGACATAGAAACATAAAACATAGATTATATCTGCCTGATTGATACAATAGAGGAATAAATGGGTAGGTAAATGGATTTTACTAAGCTATAAAATATACTAGAGATAATATTATTCATATATGATTATACCAAGATAGGTAATATAATTTGATCAAAACTAGTTAAATAAATAGGCTATATTAACCTAACTAATACATTTGGACATTAACTAGAGAGTAAGCTAATATAATAGGAACAAAACTAGTCGAAGAAAAATATTGTACAAAGATAGATGGTATAGTAGGAATAAATAAAAAATTTAATATGTTGTAAGATATAGCAATAAAAAATAGGTAAATATATTAGTTTAGTCAATATAATATGATCATTAAAAAATTAATACATTTAGGATATTAGAGAGTATAAAGGTAATGATTTATTTGGATCCAATAGATAAAAATGGATGTATAAGATAGTTATAAATTATTATATAAGTTGGATGAGTTATATTAGGTTAGAAAAGTTAAGGACTAATATATCAAATAACATATTTCATGTTTTTCATTTTCTCCAAGTTTCCCACATAATTCTAATAGTGAGGGTTAACCATGGTTTCAATAACATTATCAACTGGTTGTGAATAGGTTTGAAGTTGATTATTAGCTTTTTTATTTTGATTATGATTTATAAGAGGTTTAGAATAGATGGTAAGCTGAGCATTTTATTGATTAATTCATGTTTTACCTTAGATTCATGATCCTTAGCTACCTTATAATAGACTTTTTATCATTCTCTAACTATGTCTTCATGTTCAAAGCTTAGACAAATAAAAAGCCCAAAATTTGAGTATTTAAGTTACCAATTTAATAAATATGACTCCAATTTATATGAAACCCAAAAAATGGGGTCCATATCAATGGTCATCAGGGAAGGAATGATCAATATCTCTATATGAAGGTCTAGGAATGCATCTCATAATCTCATCTATAGAAATTTGTCAATGTACCTCATAACTATTGACCTATGAGGGAGAAAGATAATGCTAAAATGGAATTTCATTTATATGTTGAGAGATATTTGATTCATTAGAGCTTATTTAAATAATGGTATGGATGGTAATCTTGGGATCACAAGTATATAAGACACATTATCAGTGGCATGCTTATTTTTAGGTGACATAATTATTCAAGTTCAAAGCTTAACTTGGTAATTCTCAAATTCTATTATAGTTGTTTTGTCATTTAGATTAATCTAAGACTTCTTCCAAGGACTTTGGAGAGAGATTCTTATTAATATATTTTAATTTGGAATTCAATGTGTTAATAAAGAGGTGGGAAAGGTTGTTTTCCATCATTTTGTGCTCAACTTTGTTGGCTAAGGATTTCTAGCATTTAATAAAGATTTTGGGTAACCTCATTTTATGTTTGTTGAAATTCATAAAATGAGATAATTTTTTTTCAATTAAATCATTGGATTTAAACTCTTAGATCAATTCATTAACTAAGTTTTCTAAGCTATAAATATATTTAGATCTTAGTTTATTATACCATTCTAAAGCATCGCTGGAAAAGGTTTTGACTATTAGTTTGGTAGATACAAAGGTATTAATTTTAATTTATTCATTATAGAGATTACCAAATAAATTCAAATGAAAATAAAGATCTTTAAAGCCATTAAATAATATCATAGGAGAGATACCACCTATGTCAATATTTAAAATTTAAGGAACTAATAGTTCATCTTAAAGGTTTTTGACAACTTTTTTGTGAAGGGTTATAGAATGAGGTTACCAAGAGTGTCTTGAAGGGAGTGGTAGGGAATTTTTATTTGTAAATCCCCAATGAACCTTTTGAGTCTTATCTTCCATTTTCATAAGTTAATTTTTCATTCACATAATTTTATCATTGTTAGAAACTTGTATGTTATTCATTTGGGTCATTACTTATAAGATAACTTTGAAAATATCAGAAGTATTTTGGTTGGAAGTAGAGGCATCAGTGTTGTATTTGGTATTAATGTGATAACTTTGGTTAGGCCAACTAAAATAAATATATTCCATGTTAGTAGTTGTACAAGGCATGGTGGATGATAAGGGAAAGATAGTCATCATAAATTGATTTGCTCCAAGTCTTATATAAAAATTATCATTAGGGGAAGGAAGATATTATAGATGGGGTTACATCATGTTTGATATATAACCACGTAATCCATTCCACTATCCTTGGGATACTCTTGGAGAAATATTTTAATTTTGTTTTTATATTCTATGTCACATTCCTTTTTAACCTAATGATCTTTGATAATCCATATATCAATCATTATTATAATGATATTAAGAGATAATGGTTATAAGGCATGAAATTATCATTGGAAAACTTATCATGATTAGTTAATTGCATAACATTAGGATTGTGTAAAATACTTGGAAATATTAGTGGATTTCCTCTTCAAATTTATCAAAAAAATGATGAATTTCGAAAGAGAAAATAAAACTTGTATTAGACTAGTTGATGCAGATGGTTGTACTTGAATGCTAAAAACAAACTATATCAAGTTGACCAATATATTAAGATACAAAACTAGGAAACATGGGGTTGTATGGGTTGTTTGATATACTATGTTTAGTAAAATTATATGTATTAGGATATTTGATAAATTGATACAATTGATATATATATATATATATATATATATATATATAAAATTGTATTAAGTTGGTTGATATATTTAGGGAAGGTGCATAAATATATCAATTTAAATAATAAAAGCTGGGTAAAACTAGAAAATTGTAACATGTTGGTTGATGTTGTTATAGAAATAGGTAAGTTAAAAAATTAAATGACATAGGTCCATAACATTTGGCTAAAAGATTCACTATAATGTATGAATACATTGAGGGTGACACTAATAAGTTTGAAAAAATAAAAATATAAAAATGACCCAACTATAGCTAGATAATATTTTCATCATGTACACCAAAATATATGAATGGGTTAGGATGACTTGTAATTACCAATTTTCTCTCAATAAACTAGGACTCAAATAAGGTCATAATAATAAAGGTTACATAAAATTGCAATTTGGGTAAGAAAAAATAATAATAGTATACCTATCATATGGTAATCTACACTCAAGTGTCAAGAATCTAGTAATATACACTCAAATGTCAAGAGGAAAGGGTTCCAAAGCCTAATTCTATGACATGGGGTATAAATCTCACTAGGTCTCAATGTAGAAAATTAAATATAACAATGATAAAAAAATAGGTGTAACGAGGGTATAATAAGGATACTATATGCAAGGAATTAAAAAACAAGGGTAACCTAATATAATATAACTATAAACATTAAAATAATAAGATGATGAATGGTCAAATGGTTAACCTATGGGTAGTCTATGAAAACTACAGTGATAATGGATAGATTAAGTAACCTTGTATCTATACCATTTTATTCAATATAAGAACATAATCAAGGATAAACACATATATTCAATATATAAATAAGCAAAAAATATATAATATACTAAGTAAATAAATGAAAGAGGGTATGGATAGAAATACTTAACTTTAGGTGTAATGTTGATGCCTCAATCTCCATCTTTGACTCAAGTGTCACTTTACAAGATACTTTATAGGTTAAAGACCTCAAATGACAAGATGAAAACCTATGTATCCTTATATGGGGATTCCAAGGACCAATTGTAACTCCTTGGTTCAAATATTATTAGGCTTTGAAAAACATAAGCAATAATATGGTAATCTACACTCAAGTGTCGAGAATCTAGTAACCTACACTCAAATGTCAAGAGGAAAGGGTTCCAAAGCCTAATTCTATGACATGGGGTATAAATCTCACTAGGTCTCAATGTAGAAAATTAATTATAACAATGATAAAAAAAAATGGGTGTAATGAGGGTATAATAAGGATACTATATGTAAGGAACTAAAAAACAAGGTTAACCTAAACCAATATAACTATAAACACTAAAATAATAAGATGATGAATGGTGCAATGGTCAACATATGGGTAGTCTATGAAACCTACAGTGATAATGGATAGATTAAGTAACCTTGTATCTATACCATTTTATTCAATATAAGAACATAATCAAGGATAAACACATATATTCAATATATAAATAAGAAAGAAATATATAATATACCAATTAAATAAATGCAAGAGGGTATGGATAGAAATACTTAACTTTAGGTGTAATGTTGATGCCTCAATCTCCACCTTTGACTCAAGTGGCACTTTACAAGATATTTTATAGGTTAAAGACCTCAAATGACAAGATGAAAACATATGTATCTAATTATATGGGGATTCCAAGGACCAATTATAACTCCTTGGTTCAAATATTATTAGGCTTTGAAAACCATAAGCAATAGTGGACATCCAAGATAAGACCCTACCGCTAACTCTTCCAAATATTACTTGGGAGTACAAATGTGAATGAAATTAGAGTATATTAATGTGTTATATGGTTTATTAATGAAATATGGCCCTTAAATATACAACTTCAATATCCAAAAATAACCCTAAATCAAAGTTGGAAGTATTAGCTCGTAGATAATGACAGTTTTAGCACACTTTTATGTTAATTGACTTGAGCACTTAAATTGGTCCCTTTTTTCCACCTCATTTATCCTAAGTACTTGTATAGACCCATCCTATATAAATTTTATATTTAATAACTACAAAAATCTTCCTGATTTCTGAAAACCCTCTAAGTATTTATATAGACATTTAGATTTATAAAATCAAGCATCATCCTTAATAGGCTAGAATCAACCCACAAGGGTTGATCCTAACCTTATGGGTTGATCATGTCCTTTGACTATCAACAAATATTTTTTTAAATGTAAACCCTCCATTATATATTGGTCCATATATTTAGGATAGGTAGTGTGAAATTTTACCCAGCTGGATTTCTATAAATGAACATCTAAGCTACCCATTCTACCACTTGGTAATTTCACTATATGGTAACACTTATACTATTTCACACTGAGCAAATCTTCCCTATTCTATCCAAATTATATTATGTTCATTTGAAATATCCCTTAATCAAGTCAAGATCTTAGTCTATCCAAATCAAGTAAAGCATTGTCAATTATTCAATCCATCTCTAGATGAATACATGTAGCAAAAGGATCACTATAATACTAATCACTCTAGGTGGGATACTTATTGGGATTGAATTCATTCCTCATAGTACTAGATATGTAGGTAATTTTTAATCCTCATAGAGGTTATTAGGTTCAATTAAACCCATTACATTCCCCCTTATTTTTATAAAATTTAAACAATTGCAATCCCTATTATGGTTTTAACTTTGAACAAGTCATTTGTAGGTCATCTACACAAAACCAAAAGCCAAAATTCTACACACATGCATATTTCAAGCATGTGAAAATTATTGTACCCTCATTTTCTTAGTTTTATGTAGATATTGATCCTAACTCAAAACATTGATAATCTTAGTTTTAGTATCACATACATAATAAGATATGTGTGATCATTCCAACCATACTTTAGTCACACATAGTCAACTTACAAGTATAAAATCCACTAATTCTTATTTTCTCTCTTTATGTTTTTTACAGTTATTTTTTCCATTAATTTGAGATTTTCACCTTTAGTATTTGGTATCATTATATTATTTACAAGTTATTTATAACATTTGATACACTTATACTCATTTTGTCTTAATTAGAGTTAATATACCAATTAATTCCAAATTTTGATAAAACATATTGGTGAACCTATACATTTTATTTGAGAATTTCTTAAGAAAAATCATAGGCTTTAGATAAATTCTTGAAAATTTGACACTAAAATAATTTTACTTAAACCTTTGATATAATATTTGACACTAAAATATTTTTCTTTCCACCTTTGATTCAATATCCAGCACTAAAAATACTTTCTTTTTACTTTGGATTTGATATCTAAATTGAAAGCACTTTATTTTGAACTTGGATTTCAATGGATTTATTATTTTCCATACACCAAAAAAATATATCTAAGATCTCTAAATTTCAGCCTTCTATTGCTTGCCTCTTAAATGTTAAATTATATATGACTATAATGGATGAGCACGTTATTAATTTCTCACATCAAGCTTTCCTATTTTTTAGTATATGTTGTCTTCCCTTAATAACTAACACCATTAATAATCATGTAATAAAATGAATCAAATTTAATAAGGACAAAAAAACTGATGACAAAAATCAAGCCTTATGCACTTCCTAATGTTATAACATTCAATCCAAGTTTTTATTAGTTATTACACATCCTCTTGAGGTCTTGTTAAGATGGTATAAAATGGCATAGATTATACATATAACTCTAATAATTCAAATATATTTGATCATATTAATGTGAATAAATTTAGTGAATATCTTGCTATTTTTTCTATATGAAATTGACTCTGTTATTTTTAGCTAAAAAAGAACAAAAGAAACTTGTGTATTCTAGAACATCTAAAGAAACAAATTATTCCATTGGTAATATTGATCAAATTTATATAAACCCTACCAAATGTGTGATTCCTCTATGATTGATACTATAACTACATCTACATTTTTGAGTTTTGGGGGAAACACAAGGCTTCTAATAGATATTTATGTCCATACCTAAACAAATGAATCATACATAATCCTTAATAGCTATGCATAATTTATGAAATATATTTCCCACTAAACATTCCCTCTTGTAAAATATTTTAGGTTTGTATTGATCCACACCATGTGGCCCAAGAACAAGTGTGTGGGAAACAACTGAGTTTAGTTGTACAAAGTGAATACATAGAGATGTATTCAAATAGAATAATCAAACACACATTCAATGGATTGGAAGTCTTACTTGTAGGAAATGAAACTTCTATTCATAAATAGAATAATATGGAAATAGAGAACAATATATCCAATGTGTGTATGTAGATTAAATGCATAGAGAAATATTTATATCATGACTTCATAATGGCATCAACCTGACTAACTATCTTAGTTATGATTGGTTAGATGCATATATTATATATTTAACATGTATAATATAAGAGTAGTATCAATTTTTGTATAGCTACTAAGGAATGTGTAAATAATAATTTTTATCTTCCTTTCATATGTGGTAGTTGGAAATGGTTTGAAAATTTAATGTTCAAGTTGTCTTCAATGACTTCTAATCCTAAGATCCTTTTTTGGTGGCTAATAGCTAATTAGACCACTTGTTGTGTCACATGGTTGAGGTATGATAACATGTGGTTATGTTGAAGTGGGGCCTAAAGAATTAAACAAGACCATGAGTATATTCTATTGAAGTGTTTAGGGATGTTAGGTGAGGATTTTTAATGCAATGCAAAATCTATGATCTAGGGTGATCATTGCACAAAAGTCTATGAGTAGACATGGGACTTGCATATAAGGTCATGATCAAGCTTCAAGAAAATGAGTTTATAGGTTTTTGTGAAAGGTTTGAGATTTACATATAATAAAAAATAAGGAGTGTTTTCATCTATTTAAATTTTGTGCACGGATCATTCACCCTTTATTGAAGATCAATTGTCTCTATTATATCAATGTGTATCTAAGGTAACTACATTCAAAATTGTTAATAAGTGTGCCACTTATAATGATCAAAAAATTGTCTAACCTTGACCACTTAAAAAATATGATATGTGCCATGGTAAGTATATGTATCTATCACTTTGATGATTTGGTCCTTCTCTATGGGGCATAAGTGTTTGAGATCTAAATAAAAAGGATGTTATGTCACTGATGAATCAAGGAGTGGAAGTGAAAGGTTTGAAAAGTTCCACATTGAATATTGGGTGCATGCCTAAGTATGAATATAGATCAATAATAAGGGTAATTTCTCTAGATATGCATACAATGGTGTAAGGGCCATATCATATATACTTGATCTTCTAGTGTAGACCTTTAAAATAATTCCTTATAAAGGTATATCCAAAATTTATCACCAACATGGAATGCATAAGGTGTGTGATGTGTGTCGTGGTACTCTTTGTACTTTACTTATGTACAAGAGAGGATATTTTTAACCTATTAATGAACAAAATAGATTTTTGAATAAAATTCCCAGCATTGTCCAATTCTCATTCCTTTGTGTATGACTTAGTGTTAGCAACTGCATGCTAGGAGATGTATAGATATGCCTAAGGTTGAAACCCAAGACATGTTTAGAATGGAATGTGACCCATAGAGTTATGTACAACTATATTATTGACATATTGAATGTATAAGATAATATCATCCCAAGTGTGAGAATGTGTATGGTTGTATATTCATAAAATATGAACAACTGTGCAATTGGCCAATTTGGTTTGCCCATATGACTTTAGATGAAAAGATATCAAACAATCCAGTTATGTACAAATTAAGTCCCATAATGCTTTCCAAAATTGAATTAAAAATCATGGATATTGATTAGAGATGATGGATGTTGGAAGCCCAAAATGAACACAAACATGGTTGAATAAGGATTGTGTGGTTTCAATTGTGTCAATATCTTTCTTTCATGCAACCATTATAGCCATATTATAAAACCTATACACTACAACAAACATAGTTTCATGTTTGCATATAATTGTAGCATTCATGAAATCCATGTTTATATATTCCCATAGCCTATTCTAGATGGTAATAGTAGAGGTGTGTAAAGTCATAGCTTATTGTTCATGGGCTTGACAATTCAATAATAATTAAAGACTTGATGTGGCATTCCACATCTATGAACATGTGCAGCCAGAAGAAGTGTGACTATAATGTGGTTATAATCTTTCTCATGTCAAAATCTCATGAATTCTAAGTGTAGCATGCATACTAGATGAGTCATTAGTAAAGTGCACCATTAGGAACACAATGATGTATGAGATTGTGGAGAAGTTGGTCAAACAAGTAGAACTTTTGAACTTGTTTACCTTATGCTAGGTAAGTTTTTTTTGAAGACTTGGTTAGTTGAATAGAGATATACCCAATATGTGAGGTTATGGTTTTTCATGTTTATCACCATGAAGAGTGCATGAACTAGTGGTTAGTAAATGAAATATAATACCTTATTGTCCTTCCCTATTTTTAGTTTGATCATGAGATGGAAGTGTTGTACATAAGTCATCTATTTCATTTGTTATGTGCTCTCTATTTTATTCTACATCTGTAAGAACTAAAGTGGCTTATGATATGAGTGGACAAGTATCTTATTCCCTAGAATATAGTGGTACTAATAATTGATTGATTGAACAATAGCATACATTTCTTTCTCATAGGTGAAGTACCTTTGTAACATGTTGTTGAATGTCTCATAATGGTATGCAATCAAATGTCCATGTTATATGATCATTGTACTGAGTGTCTAGTCAAATCCATTAGTGTGAATTTTGAAGGAATGAATAATTATAGGCATTATGAGAATAAGAAATATGTAGAGACATTGCATAGAGACATTACTTGAGTGCCTCAAAATTGAACAATTGCACAAGTCCAATCAAACTTGGTATTTTCACTTGTTATCTAGATGAGATACTAAGAGATGTGTGAGAACCAAAGGAAAAACCTATGGTATAAGTTATCAAGTCCAATAAAAATCATTAATTATATGAGATTGTATATATTTAGTCAATCTTGGATCACTTTGATCTTCTCTAGATCTACATTGATTCCTATGTGATTAATGATGTAGCCCATGTACTAGATCTACATAGTGTTGAATGTACACTTTTCTAAGTTGGCTTGAAACTTGTGTTGATGCAAGGTGTCTAAGACACACAAAATGTACTCTAGATGATCTTCCCAACTATTTATAAAGATGAGAATGTCATCCAATTATATGATTATGAAGGCGTTGAGGAAAGTCTTGAGTAGAAAATCCAAGTTCATGAAAGTGGTTGGTACATTGGTTTGGATAAAAGGCATGACCAAAAATTCATAAAATCCTTTCCATGTCTTTAACACTATCTTCTAGATGTCTTAAATATGGACTGACACCTAATAGTAACCTAACTTCAAGTTGATCTTGGTGAATTATTATGTACTTTAGAACTAGTCCATAAAGTCATTAATACATGGAAATGAGTATCAATTCTTCACATTTATTTTATAAAGTGTGTTATAGTCTATACAGAGTCATAGGACTCATCCTTCTTGGGTACAAGGACTATGAAACTCCTACAAGGTGAATAGCTATACCTAATCTTGCCTTGATCAAGGAGATCTTGTATCTCATGTCCAATTTCATTATTCTCCCAAACTAATATATGGTATAGGGGGATATTTAAAAGAGGGGATCCAAGAACCAAATTTATGTGGTGTATTATTTCATAGTGCATTAGAAGGCCTTCAAGTTGTATGAAGACTTTTTTTATAGTTCTCTAATAACTTATCAATTTATTTATATTATGACATTATGTAAGTGTTTCACACTTATAGAGTGTGTTTTATCATCTACACAAGTACATCAAGGTGAAACATGAGTAACATGAAGTTCTATGCATGTGAGACAATATTTTGAAATTACTTGGTAGATACCAAGGTGACTTTGGTCATAAGCACTGACTCGAAGAGGTGGTAAAAATTATCGTATGTACAGATAGACCAAAATCATGGTTTGATTTGGAAAATAGCTTCATAGTCATACATATATGGTATCCCCATTAAGATGTCACAAACCTATATAGGTATGATGTCATAAGTAACCTTATCCTCCATAATATCTACTTCATCCTTGAAAGTGCATTATCACTAGACATGTATGTCTTTCCCCTATTACAACCACCCCAAATAAAATGGCTTGGGATGTATATTAGTGGTAATACCAAGGAGTTGAATTATGGATTGTGAAATGATGTTATTTTGACTACCACTATCAATGATGTCATGGAGAGGCTAACTGTTCACCTAAAAGTTAGTGTTGAAGAAACATTTGCTATATTCATATATGTCAATCATAGTAGTGGTGGTGGTGATTATACAAAAGGTACATGGATCAATGTTATCCATCAATGTAGGTCCTAATGTAGACTATGTGAGCAAAGAGTACTACACATAGAATTTAAAGTCATTATGGGTCGATGGGTGGTGGTGATGGTACCACTTATTAAATGACTTATTCTTTTATTTTTCTAAATTAGAAGATGTAAGAGCCTTTGAGTGTTTTGAAATATTCTAAGGCTTCTCAACTTTATGATAAGTGTAATGCTTATATGTAAGGGTATTTGATGTGGGTTGTGCTAGGGTTAGGCCTTATGTAATATATTAAATGAATAGGTGGAACATTACTTCATCCTTACCTTCATTTCAATATTAGAAGCATTATGATATGCTTATTCCAAAGTGTTAGAATTTAAGAACTTTAACTTTTCATGGATATAAGGTGAGAATCCATTGATGTAACTTATAACCATGTGTTTTTCTCTCATGTTCTTTTATAGGTATGTAGAGTAGTCATGGAATATGTTTGTGTAGTCTTCCACTAACTAATCCTTACATTGGCATGATTTTTGGAACTTGATGTATTCATATTAATAGTGTTAGAGAGGTTAATATTCCTCTTTCTACACATTGATAAAAGTCTTTCATGATTTGATTGATGTGTAATCTGGCACATGTTGTACACTGAATGCATCCCACTAATGAATAACTAAAATGGACATTTATAATATTGTGAAGGTGATCTTCTCAACATTAATAACTTAGTTGAATCATAAGTATGACTCAGTTTTCCAAATCTAGGTATCCACTACCTTAGCATCAATCTTACCTTTGAACAAAGGGATGTTGAGATTAACTTGTACTTTGAATGGGGTTTGTTTCTAAAACCATTGGAGTGTAATGTTAATATAGATGGGAAGGCATCAAGTTTATTTTCATCATTAAATCATGGAACTAACCAATTATTTTAATGTGGTTTTCCTCCAATTCATTGATGATGAGCCTTCAAACTTATAGAGATGCTTTAATTTTCTTCTAAGCATTAGCCATCTTGATTTTGATATAATTTTATTTTAGAATATTTGAAATAGATATGATTATTTTACCTTATCTCTTGTTGTGTTCATGTGGTTAGAATAATAGAAAGGAATACATCTATACTTTGATACCAATGATTCACACCATGGGGCCCAAGAATAAGTGTAGTGAATAATTGAGTTTGGTTTTTTAGAGTGAATGCATAGATATATATTCAAACAAAACTATAAAACACACATTCAATGGAGCAAAGGTCTTACTTTCAAGAAATGCAACTTTTATTCATAAATGGAAGAATGGAAAAATAGATTAAAATGTATACAATGTTTATATGCAAATTAGATGCATGGAGCAAGCTATCTATGTCACAACTATGTAATGGCATCAACTTGAATAATTTTTTTAGTTATCATTAGTTAGATGCATATATTACATATTTAACATGCATGATACAAGAATAGTATTAAATGTTGTACAACTACCAAGGAGGGTGTTGATATGTTTTTATATCTTCTTGTTAGATGTGGTAATTGGCAATGGTCTAAATAGTTAATTTCTAAGACATCTTCAATGAATTCCAATCTCAAAATCCTCTATTAAAGGCTAAAAATTAGTTCAACCACTTGTTATGCCACATGGTCAGGGTAGGCTAACATGTGGTTGTACTAAAATGGGGCCCAAAGGAGTTAGTGAGACCATGATCAAATTCTAGTGAAGCACTTGGGTATGAAAGGTGATGATTTTTCAATGCAATGCGTAGGCTATTATCTGAGGTGATCATTACATGAAATTATACAAGTACATGTGGGACTTATGCATAAGTTTGTGATCAAGATTTAGATAAAGGAGTGCATAGGGTCTTGTGAAAGGTTTGAGCTCTATGTAGAAGAATAAATTATAAGTGTGTTTACCTATGTAGAGGATATACATAAATCATTATAATGTGTTGTAATTAAAGCAAGGTTTACCAAAATTTATCCAATCAATTGATTGACAAGCCTTTCTTAATAATCCATTAGCACCTGAGATTGAATCATATCCTTTACCTACATGATTTTTAGCTCCTAAATTTCCATTATATTAAGATAAAGGAGATCCAAAACAACACCTTCAATCTTTTCATGTGTCATGTTTAGATTATTATTTTAATGAAAAGTTGTTAACTAATTTGTTTCTAAGAGCCTAAAATAGTATGCCTTGTGTTATTTTTATTATTTATCTACCCAATCAGTTAAATCATTCAACTCATTAGTAGATAAAATTCTCAAGTATTTTTCTATCAACAATGATGAAAATATCTCTTATGCACAAAATTATAAATTTAAGAAAACAAGGATGAGCCTATTAGTGAGTATTTAATTTGTTATAATACCATGCTTACCAAATTTACTAACACCTTGGAAGATAATTAATTACAATATATCTTCAAATAAATTTTGATTTCACCTTTGCACAAATCAATATTTTTAATAAATTTAGATCATTTGAGGAATTTTGGAATATAATAAGAGAAATTCTCACTTTGAATAATATCAAATATGCACTTGCATCTACTTCAACTTCCATAACAAAGTTTCAAATCAAACCATATTAAAAATCCAATCTAATAGTTACTAAATTTGAAGCAAAGATCAAAACCAATGTTATATTTTATCTTAAAAAAATCTTATTTTATTATATCAACTAAGAAGGAATTCTATAGTTTACCACAACTGCCTCATATAATTACTATAATATTTATTTCTGTGCAATCTCATCACTCTACCTCCACCATTAGAGATTGACATGAGTAGACCTCAAAGTAAATCATTCAATAAAAATCCATACTATGACTCCCATAGATGAAATGGACATTATAATAATATATTTTTCAAGATCAAACACCATTTTAAATATCTTATCAATAATAGTGTCATTGAGCTAGGTACTCCTATAGAGGAAACTAAGCCTCAATTGAATGAAAATGCTAACTTGAAGATTTTTAGTGATCCATTCCAAAACCATGAGATAAATAAGGATAAATCAACATTACATCATAACTAACATGTTCATCCACCTCCTAATTCATATTATCATCCATTAGATGGAATTATTAGTATAATTGTTCAAACTTCTCAACCACATCCTATTATCACCTTCAATGATAATGAGATAGTGAATGATGATTATGATTTCCATGTTATATGTATACAAGCATACATTGATCAATATACTATACATAATATATTAGTTGATAATATATCATGTGATAATGTATGTATAATGGCATTGTTCCATTCATTATGTTACACACTGCATGACATAAAAGAAACATCAAAAATGTCAAAACATTTAATGGGAATCAATAAACTACTTTTAGATGGATTTTTTTACCTATTCAAGTGGTCCATGCTATATTATCTACTTGATTTATGGTTTTACCACATAATGGGGACTTTTAAATGGAATTAGGATGCCCTTGGTTATAAAATATCTATGTTGTACCTTCTATGGTAAATAAATGCCTAAAGTACATTAATTGCAACCAAGTGGTCATAATTTTGGGAATTAGATGAGTACCCTATAAAATATATGGTAACTCCACCAAATCCACCACCAAATTAAATTATTACATATTTCTAAGAATAAATCACATTTATAATCATTACATATTTTAAGAACAAATCACATTTACATACGCTCATAAAAATCACCATCATATGAAACATCTTCCAAACTTGTGATACATACCAATCAACATGTTCCACATAAATAAAAAAATTTGTAAATACCTTATACTACTCCTCATTAGATTTCCAATCACTATAATTCTCCTAGAGATACTCCCACACGTGATTACACAACTAGTGATCTAGATAGTTTCATCACAACACATGATGCCTTTTCGAATTTCGAGTCATCACATATAGCACTTTATATCCATGAAATGTGACCTTTGAATATTTTAACATAGATACTTATTATTACTCTCATATTGATGGGAACATTGTTTGTCATGTTACAATTTCTAAAATTCTAAAAAAAAAAAAAAAAAAAAAAAAACATTTAAAAAAAAGTAAAAATTGATTGTACATAGCTTATTGATTAGTTCATAATGATATTATTATACTATTTATACATGTAATTAACTTTATAAATATTCTATCCCTTGTCTCTTATTTTTAAATGTATTGATCTAAAAAATCCAAAATATTGATCTAATACTGCCACTTTTTTGCAATTATCTTGTTGTTTTCACACTTGGATCAGCATAAATTATATCATCCATCACATATCGAATAGAAATAGTCAAGAATGATTATAATTATTGTTATAAACTATTTGATATTATCTTATAATGTTTCACATGGTCAAATAAAAAATTGAGAAAATAAATCCTTAATATGTTCAATTTTTTTGATACTATACTCAATTTCAATTTACACAACATTATTATTGATGTAAAATATTTTATTTTTCTATTATATTGATCGTACCATTAGAACAAAACTATCTACTGAGAGGGGGGTGAATTAGTATATTGACTAACTTAGTCCATTTTAAAACTTTTAATGTAGACTAAAAATATATGTAGAGATCACATACACATAAATATGCATAACACTAGATATACCATAGAAAACCCAATATGGGAAAAAGCACCATGAGAATAGCTACTAGAATCTACTATTCTAATCCAACCTCATAATCAATAACCTCACTAGTTATAATGTTTAAGGGAACCGTCCCTAAGGAGACACCAATCCCCTTATTTAAGACCACCTACTCTAAGGAAGCACCAAATCCTTAATTGAGCACCAACTTAGCTTATATGATGGTACCCACCAATCAGATCTATATTCAAAATATGGAGCTACAACTCTAGATTATAAATTTGATTCATAAATGAATCTAATTCAATTCTCTATTATAAGTATAATTTGTAACTACTCATGATTTGCACATCTCTCTCATCTCTTCTCTTCTCTTCCTCTCTGCCCCTATGCCTATGTGTTTGTATAATTATCTATTTGACACACTTCATCAATCTCTTCCTCTCTACCTCTTTTTTTCTCAATTATACTCTATTCAGTAGTAACAACAACCTTTATTGTATCCTATATGACATATATATCATCATTGTATCTAGGTCTCATATCTTTTCTATGTTCACACTTGGTTTGTAACACATCACACTCAATCCTTGGACTCAGTTCAATTGATAGGTTTACCAATTCTTGAATTTATGCTTCACCATAATGATTCTCTATATTATTACTATATTTAGTATATATTAGGCTCTATTTTTGATTCGCATGCCATGTTACACAAATTTGATAGATTACAATAATCTATTTTATTATCTATATCATATTTTATAGCTTACTTTCATGTTCCTCTACTTGACCATTACGGTGAACAAATCTTTGAATACTAACCATTGATATTAAACTTTATTCAATGATCTGATGATCCTCATTAAATTTGATCAACTTTAAAATGAATCTATTAGATCAAGTTCTTACAAGATCACACACTCCATTGGATCCTTGTACACTTTTGGACTTTAATGTTTCACCTTTAAAACACATCCATTAGATATTTTGATTTGAGCTCCTGCATTCCATTATAACTTCAAATTTGTATGAACTTTACCTCTATTTATCATTAAAAATCAAGTTCTTAATATCATTTCATTTCCTCCTAAGTCTTTGGAATGAATACACTCCATTGATCTTATTAAACTATCTCAGTCTTTAACTCACCTCTATATTATTAAACATCAAGCACTTGATCCCATTAAGTCCACTCACTCTATTGAATCTTCATTTCATGATTACACGCTCATCATTTGATATTTTGACAAGATCAAACTTTATCTCTAACAAGCTCCCATGAATGTGACACTTGGTATCCTCACATGCCTTTTACACATTTTCTATTAGTTCCCACTATAGTGATACTTGACATTCTCACATTAATCCTTAACTATTTGACTTTAAATCACTTCAGTATATTTACTTTTCAAGCTTTGTGATTATGACACTTGTCACTAGGCATTTACTTGGAGGTGCATTTGATAAATTAAATTTTATATGCTTATTTGGATCTTTAATGTAGGATTAAGTGCTAATTGTTTATTGAGCTAGGATAAATCTTAAGTCAAAGAAGTAGGAAATATAAACTCTTAAAACATTACTCGAGTTGGTAATTACTAGGTCAAAGGGGATAGTTGCATAACAATGAGTAAGACTTAGGTTATAACTTAAGTAACTAATTATCTTCTATATCTAGTCAGCATAAAAATAAAACATGCATGTGAACACCATGGATTAAACCCTTAGGGTTTAAGTGAGAAACCCTATAATGTTTGAGAGAAAAGATAAATCAATTCTAAGCTCATTTCTACTCAACTGAACCTACAAACCATATATTTAAGATGCTCTTGAAAAACCCATAACAGATCTTCCATTAATTTCTCTTCAAGTGGTCCATAAATGGTCTCTATAAAAGCATGACAACTTTGTACTATGCAACTTTAAAACATCCTCTTCTCTCCATCAATCATGCCTAATCCTTTGACATCAATAACATCCATAATGCCCCTTTTGACATCAATGACATCCATAATGCCCCTTTTGACATCAATGACAATCATATTACCAACAATCTCCCCATTTGGCATTGATGGAAAACTAAATGCTCTGATATTATAATTCATTGCTCCTCTGGCATTGTTTGCATTTGCTTCTGATAAACTTGAGCTAAAACTATTATACCAAACTTGTTCCCCCTTAGGCAATGGAACATTTTCCTAAACTCAACTTGGACACATGCTTTACTCTTTCAAACTTTTACAGAGAGTATTTACACTTTTTCTCCCCCTTTAACATCAATGGCAAAGGGACTCCAACTTTCTCATAGTTTTTCCAATGTTTTTTCCCCCTTTATCAGATAAAGGAGTTTGTCCAAGAATATATAGCCATCGACACATTATAAATTTGAAAAAATATGCATACCTAAATTTCCTTTTCTCTCTTCTTCCATGGATTTAACAAAGCTTATAAGATTCTCCCCTTGGACTCATGCCCTATCATTAGGATCTAGTGATGTGATGTAGGAGCCACCACTCCCAATTTATGTGTTAGATATTCAAATTGTTATTTTGGAAGAGGTTTGGTGGATATGTCTTCAAATTGATCTTGAGTTGGTATATACTCCATTGTGACCTCTTGATCTACTAGTTTTTCACTTAAGAAGTGATACTTAATTGATATGTACTTGGTTCTGGAATGCGTCATTGGATTTTTTGATATGTTAATAGCACTTAAATTATCATAAAGAATAGAGATAGTTTATGTGTACTCTACATTGATGTCTTTAAGTGTTTTCTTCATGAACAATAATTGAGTGCAACATATCATTACTACCACATACTCTAATTCTACTATAGAAAGAATAACTAACTCTTGTTTTTTGCTCAACCATGAAACAAGTTTGTTTCTAAGGAAAAATGCACCACCACTAGTGTTTTTTATATCATCCACACTTCCTACCCAATCAGCATCTATATATGTTGTCAAAGTGAAATATTCATTTTTAAGATACCATAGGCCATAGTCAATTGTTTTCTTGATGTATCTAAAGATTATTTTCACTGCACTGACATGTGACTCTTTAGGAACATCTTAAAATATTGAAACCATACACACTACTTGCATGATATTAGGTCTTGATGTAGTTAGGGATAACAAGATATCTATCATTAATCTATAAAAAATCTAAGTTTCATCAAGGGACTCATAATCTTTGCTCAACTTGTATCTAATTATCATGAGAGTACCTATTGGCTTGTTATCTTCCATTCCAAACTTATTGAGCATATCCTTATCATATTTGGTTTGAGATATAAATATCCCTTCATTAGTTTGTGTTATTTCTAGACCTAATAAGAAAGAAATTTATCCAAGCATAGACATATCAACCTCATTTTGTATTTGAGTAGAAAATTATGTACACATTCTATTGTTGTTGCCACCAAAAATGATATCATCTACATAAACAACAACAATCAACATATGCTCACCTTTTGATTTGAAGTATGCATTAATATCTCCACAACCTTTATTGAATCTTTGCTTTTGTAGGTACTGGTATGATCTTGATTACCATGATTTAGGTGCCTATTTTAGACCATATAGATATATTTTTAGTCTGTACACATAATCTTCTTCTTCTGATAGCTAAAAAACTTCAATTTGTTTTATGTATACTTCCTCTTCTAGGTTCCCATTCAAGAAAGAATACTTAACATCCATTTTACAGAATTTAAATTTATTATAAACAAATAATGCTAGAAACATTCTTATAGATTCCAATCTAGTAACTAGAGCAAATGTTTCCTCAAAATCTATGCCTTTAACTTGTGCATATCCTTTGCACACCAACCTTGCCTTATTCCTTATAAGATTTCCATACTCAATGAGCTTGTTTCTAAGGACCCATTTTGTACCTACTACATTTTTTTTAGGGTCTTGGAAATAATTCCCAAGTTTTGTTATTTTTTAATTTGGCTCAATTCTTCTTTCATGGATTTTAGCCAATTCTTATCCTTGCTAGCTTCAACATAGCTCTTAAGCTCAGTTTCAAACATTAAAGCAAAACTTAATTACTCCTTGTTCATTACAACTATTCTCCTTTTTTGAAATATTTCATTTTTATTGCTAATGATCTGCTCTATAAGATGATCTTTTTGAACAAATCTTATAGGTGCCTTTTCATTTATTTCATCATGCTCTTCATTAGTTTCTTCCTCTTCATAATCTAATTCTTCATTATAGATTTATTTATCAATTTTAACATGTCTTAAGCCTTCTTCAACATTGAAATTTATGCTCTCTACAATATTTTTTATCCTTTGGTTATAATATATATAGGCTTTTCTTTGAGTGTAAAAACCAATAAATATTCCTTCATCACATCTTGATTCAAAGCTTCTCAATTTGTCTTATTTTCCCTTGATGTAGAATTTGCTACCAAACACTCTAAAATACTTCATAAAGGCATGTTTTCCATACCATAGTTTATAGGGAGTTTTATCACTTTTTACCCTTAATTGAAATCTATCCAAGATATATACTATTTTTTGGATTTCTTCTCTCTAGTATCCATTAGGTAACTTTGCCTCTTTTAGCATTATTCTAGACATTTCCTTGAATGTCATGTTTTTTCTCTCAATACATCCATTATGTTATGGATTCCTTGCTATAGAGTAATGCATTTTGATTCCATGCTTATCATAGTAATATATGAGCTTATTTGAGGTGAATTCTCCACCTCTATCAGATCTTAAGTATTTGATTTTTCATCCTATCTCATTCTCTACCATGGCCCTAAAGATCTTGAATCTTTCAAATGCCTGAGACTTATCCTTCAAAAAGGTTGCCCATGTCATTCTTGAGTACTCATCTACAAATAATATGAAGTATCTCTCTCCTTTAGATCTTTTTGTCTTAGTAGGACCATAAGGATTAGCATGATCTAATTTTATAGGACTTGTTGTTGCATACTCCTTTATTTGAAATTTGACCCTTGTCTACTTTCCTTGTTAACATTCCTTACAATTAGTGTGTAGGTTTAGCTATCTTGTGCATGTGTCTAACACACTTAATTGAGTTCACTTTTACTATGTTATCAAAGTTGACATGACCCATTATTTTATGCCATAACCAACTCTCATCAATCTTTCATATCAAGCAGCTATTACCATTCACTTTATTAAGATTACAAATATTGATCTTAGTTATTTTCCCTTCAACAAAAACTCTTTTATATCTCCTTATATTACATCCTTTTGCATTAAATATGACCTTATATCCATTGTCACATATTTGGCTAATACTTAGCAGATTATGTTTCAATCCTTCAATATAAAGGACATCATGTGTAGGTAGTTTTCCATTTATGTTCAATGTTATTTTACCTCATATATTTACTAAAATTTTATCTCTCAACTTGACAAATCCTTTGTTACATTTTATTATTTTGATGAACTTGCTCTTGTCACTAGTCATATGTTTTGAGTAGACATTATTTATTACCCACAATTTTTTATTCCTTAGCATGGAGTGCAGTTTGAGAAATCATAGATTAATCTTTCACTTTCCACACATCCTTGGGTTTCTTATTTGGATAATTTACCCCTTTTTTAGAGACTTGTGAACCTTTTTTCACACTAGGAGGCATGATTTCCTTTTGTATTTTTGGTCTTACAAAGTTTTTTCTACATTGTTTAGATATGTGACCAAAATTATTGCAATTATAGCATATTACGTTTGTATCTAATAAGGTTGTAAATGAATTTCTACTTAAATTTTTTTTCTCCTTTTAGGTACAACTCTATAATCACTAGCCATATAACCAAAGTGATTACAGGTACAATAATAACCATAAAAATATGAGGAATACCTAGTCAGAGCATTTTTTTGTGCAATATGAGGAGCTATTCTAAACTCTAGATTCTTCAAGTATATCACATTGTGTAACCATTTGAATCAACTACATTTATCTTCTTCTTTTCTTCAAGCTTATTTTCTCCTTTAGATTTCTTCAAATTAGTAGTGCTTTTGTCTATCTTTTTAATCTTTCAAGATGTCTCTTTCTTTGTTCTTGATTCTCTTTTTGTTTTAAAGTTGTCATATAAGTTTGCAGATGTACTAGTTATGGAACTTTTTCCTTTTTCATAACCAAGACTAGATATCTCTTTTTAAGGATTTTGAGAGCTGATCAATTCATAAAAAATGTTTGATCCTCATTTTAGCTTCAAACCTATGTCTAATTGTTCTTTAGCTTTCTCAAGTTCTTCTCTCAAAGCCACTATTTCTACTTCTAACTTCATGCACTCATGATATTTAGAGTGTAGTTCAATTTTAACTACATATTTTATTATTTAGCCTCTTCAAATTTTTTCTTTAGGCAAACCACCATATGATCACATTTTTCAAGACTTTTGGACATTTATTCAATCTCCTTTTATCCAAGCTTCTTCTATTTTGAGTTCTCTTTTCTTAGCTTGTCAATTTCATCTAGAGCATAGATGAACTCACACTCTAGGTCCACTTCTCCTTCTTCTTTATTTGATTCTTCAACTTCTTCTTGATCCATAGAAGTTGATTCTAATGTCATGAATAGGACTTCCTTTCCCTTAAACACAAAATCATAATCATGGTCATCATAAAAACTATCATTGTCATCCAATGAATCACTATCTTCTCTTATGTATAAGCCCTTTTTATTTTTAAATTTATTCTTCTTGGAGTAGTGGATTTTAACTTTTTATTATCCTCTTCTTTCTTAGAGTTAAAATTTTTGTTATAAGGGCATTTAGCAACAAAATGTTCTAATTTAAAATAGTTGAAAAATTTAAAGGGTAACTTACCTCTATACTTTCTAGACCCTCTTCTTAATCTTCTGACAAAGTTGGCTTGTTCTTCATTAGTCTCCTCAGATCTAGATGTAGGTGTTTCTACCTTTACTAGTTTGGATTCTTTGAATACAACTCTCTCTTGAAGGTATTTGTTTCTCCCATTATCATATCATAGGTTTTGAATGTTCTATGCAAATCATCAATAATGAATTTATCCAGATCTCTTGATTCCTCTATTATAGAGATTTTTGAGTCATACTTTTATGGTAGAGATCTTAATATCTTTTTGAAAATGATTGGATATTTAATATCTTATCTAAGGCCTTTGATTGTATTGAATATTTCATCTACTTTGAGGAAGTAGTCTATAATTTTCTCTTCTTCATTCATTTTAAGTATTTCAAACTTACCTTTGAATGTTTATAGCTTGGTCTGCTTTACCTTATCATCACCTTAATAGATGCTCTTTAATTTGTTCTATATATCTTGTGCATTTTGACAATGCATCATTTTAAAAAACTTTTAATTAGACAATCCACATAAAATAACATTATTAGCCTTGACATTGCTTTCATATGTTTTCTTGGTAGCCTAATTAGTAGGATTTATAACAGGGCCTTTATATCCATTTACAACAAACATCCATACATCAAATCTTAATGAAGATAAATATGCTTCCATTATAATTATCCAAAATGCATAGTTTGATCCATCAAATAGTGGTGCTTTATTTGAGGAAAAGACTTCTTGACTAACCATTTATGTTCATCAACCAAGATATACTTGAGTTGATTAAGCTTATTCAAAGGAACCAGGGATCTGATACCAATTATTGGAACACAACTATCTACTAAGAGGAGAGGTGAATCAATAGATTTACTAACTTGGTCCTTTTTAAAACTTTTAATGTAGACTAAAAATATATGTAGAGATCACATACACACAAATATACATAACACTAGATATACCATAAAATTTTCAATATGAGAAAACCCACTATGAAAATATCTTCTAGAATCTACTATTCCAATCTAACTTCATAATTAAGAATCTCACTAGTTATAATGTTAAAGGGAACTAACCCTCTAGAGACACCAATCCCCTAATTTAAGAAAAACTAATCTAAGGAAGCACCAACTCCCTAACTAAGCACTGACTCAACTTATCTGATGGCACTCACCAATTACATCTATATTCAAAATATAGAGCTACAACTCTAGATTACTAATTTGATTCATAAATTAATCCAATTCAATTCTCTATTATAGTTTTAGTCTATAATTGCTCATGATTTTCATATCTCTCTCTTCTCTTCTCTTCTCTTCTCTTCTCTTCTCTTCTCTTCTCTTCTCTTCATGTTTGCCCCTTTGTCTCTATGTCTCTATATTTCTCTATTTGACACACTTCATCAATCTCTTCCTCTCTACCTCTCTTTCTCTTAATTTGACTCTATTCAACAGCAATAACAACCTTTACTATATCTTAGATGATATATATATAAGCATTGTATCTAGGTCTCATATCTTCTCTATTTTCACATTTGGGCTGTAACACATCATGTTCCATCCTTGGACTCAATTCAATCGATAGGTTTCCCACTTCTTGAATTCATTCTCAACCACCATAATTCTCTATATTATTACTATATTTAGCATATATTAGGCTTTGGTTTTGATGCACGTTCCATATTACACAAATTTAATCTATTACCATAATCTATTTTTTTGTATGTGTCATATTTTATAGTTTACTTGCATGTTCCTCCGCTTGACCATTATGGTGAAAAAACATTTGAATATTGACCATTGATCTTAGGTTTCATGCCATGATCTAATTATCCTCATCAAATTTTGTCAACTTTAAAATGCATCCATTAGATCAAGTTTTGATAGGATCACATACTCCATTAGATCCTTGTACACTTTTGGAATTTAATGTTTCAACTTTAAAATGCATTCATTAGATTTTTTGATCTGAGCTCTTGCATGATGTTAGATCTTAAAAGCTGTATTAAATTTAACTTGGTCTATTTTTAAACCTTGAGCTCTTAATCTCATCTCACTACTTCCTGAGTTTTTGTAATTAATATGCTCCATCAATCTCATCAAACTAGGTCAGTTTTTAACTCACCTCTATGTTTTTAAACATCAAGAACCACTCACTCTGTTAGATCTTCATTACAAAATTATGTGCTCATCATTTTATCTTTTAATAATCTCAAACTTTATCTCTAAAAATCTCCCATGAATGTGACAGTTTGTATCCTTACCTTCCTTCTACACATTTGATATCAGTTCCCACTATAGTGACACTTGGCATTCTCACATTAATCTTTGACTATTTGACTTTAAACCACTTCATATATTTACTATGAAAGCTCTATGATTGTGACACTTATCACTAGCATGTTTACTCAAAGGTGCCTTTAACAAATTGACTTAATTATGCTTCATTGGATATTCAATGTATGATTAAGTGCTAAGCATTGATCGAACTAGGATAAATCTTAAGTCTAGGACTTAAGAAATATAAAGTCTTAGAACATTACTCAAGCTGGTAATTACTAGGTCAAAAGGTCTAGTTGCACAATAATGAGGAATACTTAAGTTATAACTTAACTAACTAGTTTCCATCTATATCTAGTCAACATAAAAATAGAACATGCCTAAGAATTCCATGGCTTAAACCCTTAGGGTTTAACTAAAAAACCTTGTAATGTCTAAGAGCAAATATAAATCAATTATGAGCTCATTTCTACTCAATTGGACTAGCATATCATATATTTAAAATGCTCTTGAAAAACCCATAACAAATATTCTATTAATTTCTCTTCAAGTGGTCTAAAAATAGTTTCTGTAAAAGCACGACAACTTTGCATTGTGAAACTTTAAAACATGTTCTTCTCTCCATCAATCCTCTTAGATCCTTTGACATTAATGAGATCCATAATGCCCCTTTTGATATAAATGGAAATCATATTGCCAACATGTACATGTTCATAACATACATTGACATGTATACATTTGAATAAATGAGGGTGTATAATCATTCCTTTACATTCTTATTTTATCCCCCACATTAACATATATAGTGGGGCCATATTACTCATATATGGCCTTTCCATCATATTCAGTGCATACTTCACCTTGACACATGTTGTAGATTGTTGAGATCCCTTCCACTTTGTTATAATTTTGAACCCATGGTTTATTTACTAGTCTCTATTCTTATTGTTTCAAAATTCAAAAAAAAATTACCAGAAAATCAAATACTTAAAAATAACAAAAATATTTTAAATATTCAAAATCAGGACTTGAGCATGATTAGACATGTATTTTAAATCATTATAATATGTTATTTATCTCACGAATGGTAGATACAATGCTCTTTTTCTATCACACATGTTTTTCATGGGTATTTATGAGTGTCATGTTGTACATTCTAATTTTACATGGACTTATATATTTCACTTACCTCTACCCAATGACCTTACTATTATGGGGACATCTTATCAAAGATTACATTATTTACAGGTATTACCATTATATAACCCCTATACTACATTGAGTTACATATTTTTTTAAATTTTTCTGCTAATATCTCTATCTTACATTGTTTACATGGATATATTATTGTATATAATATGATCACATTATATATACATGGTGTACACTATATTTCTATTTCTATGATCCATTAATGTTATTACTTATACATAGTATATTAGGATTTGTTTATCTATTGTGTGCATCTCTTGGCCCTTGGTGAAAATTACTTGAGCATCTCTATGGGATCATTTTTTTTATGTGCAAAATTTGAACATGTCCATTATTTGTGGCCCTTGGCCTTGTGTGTGTAAATTTTTCATATGTGACATTTTGAACATGTTCCTTGTAAATGACCCTTGACCTTATTTTTTTAAATTGTGATTTTTTTTTCATTTTCTTGTTGAGATTATTTAATTTAATATCTTCTATGATCCATATCATTCACTAACTAATTATTTAGTCTTCTTATATTACAACTATTACTATGAACATTATTGATATATTTATCTAGATTCAACACATTAGGCCTTGATTTATATGTTATGTACATGCTTTGAATGATATGTATCTTTCTATTATGAGATAAATTTTCACATATGGTATAATATTAAAATATTATATCTTTATACACATGATACAATTATTTTGAGATAAGTCACTTTCAGGACACATTCCTCACCTCAAAATGGGGGCATTTTAGTGGGATTTTCATATAGAGATAATCTTATATGATAGTAACTTAGTTTTGAGTAAAAATACATTTACAAAGATTTTAAAATGGTCCAAAGTTCAATTATTTGTATAGATTATGGGGGCATATACCATGAATATGCATTCATATTACCAGAACTAAATATATATTCATACATTTTGGGTGCATATGCACACAAGATTCAAACATAAATTACAAAATTTACATCTACATAAACTTACATATTTTACATTTATCACATGGTGACTTGATACAAATTCATTCACACATTATAATTTTTCAAATTTAATGGGTATGATATAGATTCATGCCATACTTTAATTACTAATTGTTATCTACAATCATAGTAGGCGCATGGATTTTATCCATTATCTTTTGATCATGTATACAATAATTAAGCCAAAAAGTGATAGTTGAATTTATATGCCATGTATAGAGGTTGATTTAATTAAAATGCATAGTGTATAACTTGGATATTTATCACCCTCTAACATTATAGCCTATGAATCCACTATGGATCACGAATTTTTTTTATCATGGGGTTATAAAGACCAATAGAAAAAAATTGAGGTTTCTACATACCTAAATAGGTTATATTTTTTGTACATGTTCACTTTAAATTGCGTATTGATCACCCTCAATTCACCATGGTTCAAAAAATAAACAAATCTTTTCAAATGATTCATGAGAAGCACTAATTATCCAATTCTTCAAGTAAGTATCATCTTCAAGAAAAGTTACAATAAAAACATCAGTTTCACACATATAAGTGTATTCCTTAAATTTCTAATTTCACATGTGGACATTAACTACTCTTACACCACTAAAAGATTCACCATAGAACACATTGAATTATTGGAGATTTCTCCCAAAGGAAAAGTGTGTTGTACACACTCAAGCATATCTTTCATTTTAATCCAATAATTTAAATTTCAATATTAAAAATGGGTGGGATGTAGATACTCATATTTGGTCATGAATACTTGATAATGTCAATTTTGACCCACGTTTACCTTAATTGACTTGAGCACTTAAATTTTTCATATTTCACCACATCACTCTATCCTAATTAATTGTATGAACCCATCCTTCCTAAATTTATTTTTTTAGACCTATAAAAAAATTCATAATTTCTAGAAACCCATATAAGTATCTCTATGCACTTTTAAATTTCAAAAATTACACATCATCCTTAATAATCAGAATCAACCTACAAGGGTCAAGATCAATAGTCGATCATCATATTATGGAATTTATAATTTACCCTATAATATATATTATTAAAAATATAAACCCTCCTTTATAATTTAAGCCACATTTATAGGACATGGGGAATGAGGCTTGACCCATTTGGATCACCATAGATACACATCTAAGCCACATATTCTACCACTTAGAAATTTCACTAGTTTGAGCACACTTTTACTAATGCACACTGAGAAAATATTCCCTATTATTTCTAAATTAAATTATCAAGGCCAAAATAATGTGCATAGACATATTTCAAGTAGATGCATGTGATTGTTCCTTCATTTTTTGTAATTTTTCCATAGAGGTCAAGACAAACCCATAGAGGATAATAATTACAACTGATCATAATGTAGAAAATTAACAATCCATGTTTCATTTGCATGCACATAATTAGATCTATGTTGATCATTACAACCATATTTCAATCACACACTATCAACTTATAGGTAATGAATCAATAAATATTAATTTTTATCTTATGTTTTTCATAGTTATATATTTTCATTCATTCATTGTCAAATTCATTAATTTACTTTCTTTCTTATAGCTACAATTTATATATAGTATTTTCTACCCTTATGATCATTTTATCTTAATTATTTTTAATACATCAATTAATTTTAAAATATAATGAAAATAGCCAAGTGAATATAATTAGAAAGGATGTTAGTTGAAATAATATTGTATCATCTAGGCTAATACATTACAAAATAAATAAGATAGACTCAAAATTTTATCAGTTAGGCCAATACATTAAAAGGAAAAACACATATTAAAAAGACTATATCATCTTGGTCAATACATAAGGATAAAGGGAAGTTATCAGATATAAATATAAAT
>JARHVA010004439.1:1430000-1435000 GCA_037957365.1 Torreya grandis
TATAGAATTCTACCACAACTATGAATCTAAATAATATAATTGTGTGTTTTTACCAATTCAAATAACTGTGTATGTGTGGAGAACATGTTTACAAAGCATGCCCACACTATATATACATAATTTTTAAAATTTATAAAAGTACCAATGTAGATGACATGTTTCTAAAATATGCCACATTATAAATTGGAGATGTTAAATACTGAATAGGTGTGATCATGCTTCCAAAGCATACCCCCACTAAATTTGAGAATTGATATAAGTACCACATTGAGTTAATGTGGAGAACATGTTTCCAAATCATGCCACCATAGAATTTTTAAAATTTGAATGTGTGTAATTTATGTCCATATGGCATGCCCCTATTGAATTTTAAAATTGATATAAGTACTATACTAAATAAATGTGGAGAACATGCTTCCAAAGCATACCCCCACTGAATATGGAAATTGTGAATGTGTGAAAGCCATGCCCATATGACATGCCCCCACTAAATCTAAAAATTGATATAATTACCATATAATAAATGCATTTGGATAACATGATTATAAATCTTGACCCCATTGTAATTTGGAAACTCATATAAGTACCACATATTTAATGAGTGTGGAAAACATGCTTCCAAAGCATGCCCCCACTATAACCTATAAATTGTTATAAGTGTAAAGAACATATATCTATGGCATGAACCCACTAATACACCCCCCACCCTTCAAGTGAGGAAAATATAGGAACTTGTAGTTACCACACCTCAAAAGGATAAGACAACTATATAATCTATGAATGTAACCATGTAGAATATAGAAGGAACATGTCTAGGTAAATGTATTCGTAAAGTGAATAGAACCAATGTGATCATATGTAGGCCTAAGATGCATGATAAATATCATGGCAATATTTATATAGTAATAATACAATATCAATAAGAAAATGAGCACACATAAAAGAGCACTCAAAATCAAGTCCAAATGTAATGGTCCAAGGAAACTATAAACAAGGGGCACGTTCAAATGGTACACAATCGAAGGGACATGACTTAATCAAATGTCCATAAAGTCAAGAATGACATATTTAAATTTCTATACAACAAACAATGACACATGAAATTTTCAATTAAAGCTTACATAGGAACAAGGGCTACAAGCAAATGAACATATTCAAATGCTTGAAAATGGAATACATGACATTCAATGAAGTGCATAAAGTAAATCATAAGTAACTAGCATAAAGATGTCATAGTATCCCATGGATCAAATGTGTTAGCAAAAGCTATGTCAAGTGTATAGTATAACAAGTACCTTATGTAAGATATAATCATAAATAATAGGCATGTGTAAGTACATATGTAGGCTCAAACATGACAATGGAGAGTGGACATCTAATCGTATAACCTGTGTGTATAAAGATCAAAGAAGTGGATGCCCCCAATGTCCATATGACATGAGTAGAGGGAAAGCCCAAAATATGAAATAGGGATGTATCATGTGTTTGTGTATGTTTTTATTATATTGAAGTAAAAATATGACACATATGTATATTTAGGAGTAACTAGGTATGCCATACATCAACAAGGAAATAACACATAGATGCCAAGGATCCAATATAACATGTAAATGCTAAAAAAATGAAATTTTGTATGTTTTTTTATTTTTTTGTTATTTTCAAAAAAATTGAATAGGAAATATTATCCTATGATTCCATCCAATGGATGGCCATAAATATCTTCCCATTATGAACCTAGTGTAATAATCCTTAGACATTGTCAAGGAGAATGTATAGGTTTAATATATGTCATTATAGTATATGTGACTCTTTGAATACATAAAATAGGTCTCTATGGTCTAGGAGAGATAGTAAGAATAATAAGAGTAGGAGTTCATGGAACCCATCATTAAGTTTTTTATGGTTTATTTTCAATAATAGTGATGTGTACATGTGTATATGTTCTAGATATTTTAATTAGGAATTAATAATTTGTATCATGGTGCTTTTTTAGGTTTGTATTTGGTATTCTTATTTCACATGATAGTGTACCTTTAGTTGCTTACGTTTATTTCCCTAATATATGTTTAGATATGTTAAATTATGTAGCATGTTTATTTTTCAAATGTGTGTATTATATTATTGATATATAAATAACCATATTTAATTAAATCTTGATGTATATAATAAATCCTAACTATAATTCCCATATGGAAATGGGAATATGGATTGTGTTTTTATAATAATCTTTGGAGTATCTATAGAAATATCTTATGAATCTATATGTATTTGTTTAGGTAAAAATATTTATTGGGTAGGTTTAACCTATCCCTATGTCTTTATGTGAAGGACCTAATTGAACAATGGTTCCTTAGTAGGATCATTGTGGGAGAGATTAGTCCTAAGAGAGAGTACACTAGGACTTATACTAGAAGTTTCTTGTGTGAAGGCTGATGGACAATGTGTTCCTCTTAGGGCTCAACATGGGATGTTTCAACCTTATTATATGAACCTCTAGAAGAAGTATGTTAAATAGTTCTAGATATGTCTTTTTGATATTTATTTATCCCATGATCAATTGACTATATAATCTTTTGTTCAAGATCAAAACACTCATTATCTCAATGTCCATTAGTACCATGATAAGTGCAAAAGTGTTGTCTTTTAACTTTTCAAATATGTGAGGTGGGTAATTTGAATTAGGATGTATTTTTATCAATAATTTATCCAAAAAAGTACATAATATGTCATGTGATCTATTTTGGTACCAATCAAACTGAAGAGGCTACTATTTGGTAGTGGTATATGGTCTAACTATGAGAGTATTTTGGTAGACATGTTCCTTTCCTATATTTAATACCTTCATTATTTTATTTCTAAAATATGGTGTTGGTTATATATAATGATTTTGAATTGGTTCAATATTTTTTGTAACTTTTTTATTACCCTAGAAATAAGACTTTTACCATGTGTGAATTTGAATGAAGAAATAGGTAACTTGGTCTGTGTGTTCATTAGAGCACACACATATTTATGCACATCCTAATATAAGATATAAAATGAAGTAAATGGATTATGAAATGATATTTATCTTAGTGGATAAATAATACATCTACTAAATATAAATTGTATTTATAAATCTAAGGGTGTGTAATATAAGGAATATAGAACATCTTTAAATCGAATAATATAATCTTGCATAGGTTCATTTTTTATTTGTGTTAGTGTTTGTAAATTCTCTAATGGTAATTTAGATAAGATATAAAACTGAAAATATGATATAAATAAATCTTTAATTTGTTTAAAAGTTGATAATAAACCATTTGGAAAAGTATAAAACTAGTTAATAGCCCCTTGGTTTAAGTTATGATAGAAAATATTTAATAGCAAGCTTCTGTTTTGGGCCCAATGTTCAAAAGGGTGTGTATATTATTAAAAATGAATATAAGTGTCCCTTTGACCATCAAAAGAGGATATTTAGGCATAATTAAGTTTTAAAGATAAGGCTACTCAAATACATACCTTACATTAGGTTGATTTGTTAATGTATTCTCACCAAGAATAGTTTCATGTGAAGAAACTTGTAATTTAACTGTATTTACTTGTTGTTGAAAATATTCAATGGTATTCATAATAGATAACATGTCATAAAAATAAGTTGAGTATTTTACTAGTGGTTGTGAACTACCATTTGTATAGAACATAGGAGTGATGGACTCTTTATGATTCTCTAAAATAGGCTCCTCACATGATTTTTCAAGGTCCATTAAAGGAACACCCACATCTAAAGATCTACATATATATTTTGGAATAACAAAAAGTTTACTATTATTATCATTTCAAGGTAATACATTTCTTGGAACTTCATGACATACTATATGAGTAGAAGGTATAATTTCATTTTGAGGCAAACTTTCCTTTTGAGAATAAAATGTAAAGGAGGAAATGCAAGAAACATTTTCTATGTCATGTACCACATTAAGATATGTAAGGATGTCACTTTCACTTTGAGTTGTGGTGTCACATACAATAGATAGAGGAGTAAGTAATAAAATATCACTTTATACTTTAGGTTAATCATTGTTATGTGAGAAAGGAATATTTACATAATTATCATTCACATCCTTGTCATTTGTCTTAGGAAATTATTTCATTAGGAAACCTTTAAGAAACATGTTTGTTTGTTTCTTGTATTTACATGGTGTGACATATGCACAAGATAAATCAAATAAATTTGGGAATTTTGTTGTATCTATAAATAATAAAAGTTGTGTAGTTTTTTCCTTAATATTTTTATATGTACTCTCATTTTTTTCTTCAATAAACACAATGAGAGATATGGGACAAGTAATTTGTTCCTCAAAAATGAGATGGGAAGAAGGAAGTTGACTATTTTTATTTGGAACATGCAAAGAAGTAATGAAATTTTTAAACTAGCATTATTTCAAGAAGGGAAGACACACTTGATTTCATTAAGATTTTCAATATGAGGGATAGCTAAGTAACATTTGAATTCTTTGACATTTTCAACAGTGGAAAGGGGAGAATCACACTCACTTGTTGAAATAACTAAAGAGGGTATGAATGCAATATTTTTATTTTCAACATTAGGAATGGTATCATTTACATATTTGATGGCTCTTCAATATCATAAAATAGAGGAATACGATAGGTCTCATAACTAAGGGGCATTTCATCACATTCATAACCAAGAGTGGGAGCATCATGATCACTACTTTGATTAATTATATTTGTATTTGCATCATTATTTATTTCATTATCATAGTTGTAAAAAAAGTGGATTTATTTAGTTTTTGGTGTTCTTCTAAGTCTTAATATGTAATATATTTATCAACAGGTGGATTAAATAAATGGTCATAATGTAGCTTTCATGCATAGACTTCTGTTAAGAACTCCATAAAGGTTAAAAATTACTTTAAGATGACTACCAAACACACAACTAGAGGGAAAAAAACAAGAATTTGAATAATATTTCCTAAGATATGCCCATATAAGTGAGG
>JARHVA010004439.1:1440000-1565849 GCA_037957365.1 Torreya grandis
AATAAATAATAATTATGTCATCATCCATTGAATACAAGGGATCTTTAACAAGATATAGGTTACTCATTAAGGATTCAACTAAATACATAAATACATTTTTTGATGAGATAGTGTTTGATAGTTTCCAAGCTAGTTACTTAGATTTATGGGAGGTTATAAAGAACATCAACCCATTTACATGTGAGGAAAACATCTCTATAGAATAAAAAAAATCATCTAACTTACTACCCTTTAAACACCAAACACTACATTATGTAACTACTAATCTAGAAGGCATGTCATGCATAGACTTGATGCAAGACTTGTTTTTCATAGGGAGAAAATAGTGGCTATCTACACTATGTCAATAACAACACAATCATTGCATACATATTAGGTGATGCATTCATGAGGTATTTAATTTGCATAGTGTGGTTACTTGGAGGAATAAAAATAATATAGAACAAGTAGTAAGTAAATGGCTTCTTCTGGGTGAACCTTCACACTTAAGGAAATAGCCAAGAACCCTATTTCCATCACCCAATTTTGTATGGGAATTTATATTATAATGGTATTGTTAAATTGATTATTTATAAACCCAAGCATTCATTTAATTCATCTATAATGGGTACCCCTAATTGAATTGTTCACCACTTTAGAGCACACCTATGCTTTGGGGGAGGTTATCAATGTATGCATAGGGAAATCCAACTAATTTATAAATCAATCCTATCTCAGAGAAGATAAATACTACTTACACTTTTGATTGTTGATATATTAGATATTTAGGGTAATGACCAATATGGATTTGTTAAACCTATCCAAGGGATATTTTACCATAATAATATCATTAGGGAGGGTTTTAAAGCCTCCAATCAAGAAAAACTATGCAATAACCCTAACTAGGTCTTATGTTTACATATTCACTAAACTAATAACAAGTAAATTCTAATATAGTGCTCACCAAATCTTATGGCACAAATTCAAGGTAATAAACCTAAAAATTAAACATGTATAAAAGACATATACTCACATCAATATATATAGAATCTTAATGCATGGGAGAGAATTGCAAATGTATATTTATCTACTCTTACAAAGTAGGAACAAAGTTAGGAATACTTACCTTTGAATATGAACCCATCGATCCTCAATATCTCCTTTGGACAAGGTGCTTCACAAGAGGTTGTTGTGGTATGTAAATATGACAAGGTTAAATCATCTCTAGGCTACATAACCTATCAATGCATCCAAAAGACTTCTCCATAAGATAAGATTCATATCTCCAAGAAAAGTATGAAACCCTAAGCTATGCTACTCAAGTAGAATTTTAGATAAGTAGATGCATAATATATATCTAATCATCTTCTCTTCTTTTAGAAATAATGAAATGGATGTGGTTATATAGATGAATATAGCCTTAGTCCTTTCCAAAATTTTAGGTTGACAAAGTTGACCCAATCAACATTATATCATTATTTTAAAAAACAAATTAGGTCTTGGTCCAGGTCAGCGAAGGGCTGACCTAGACCTTAAACACATTTTATCAATAAGAGTACAAAGTCGATGGGACCAACAGTGTAATGTAAGCCATCAAAAAGAATTTTATTCTAGGGAAGGGCTAATGAAGTAAAAAAATGAATAGAGGAGGGTGAAAAATAGGAGGCAAAGATTAGGTGAATTTTCTTAAGAGATGGGTGTGTAGACAACAAGTGGTAGTAAGGGACAACAATCCTATGAAGCACCAATGGTCTGCCCACCCATTCCTAGTACACACCTTAAAGCATGCACTTATAGAGATTGAGACTCGACAAATTCTTACAAGAGAAAAAACATAAATAATTGATAAATTTTTAAAATATTGTGTATACATATTCCCCACTCAAATCTCATCACATGTCATGTAGGCACAACACAGGATGGTGCTTTGGGAAAAGAACATATCAAAACAAAATGTTAAAGTTGCATAAATTATAGCAAAGAGAAAATAAGATAAATGAAAGGATAAAATTTAAAAATACATACCTTAATTATCTTAGTGTTTTAGATAAATAAGGATATGTAAGAAATGTGAAGGTTTCTAATGTAGATAACATTAGTGAACCTATAGATATTAGCAAAAAAGAGTGAAAAATCAAAAATTTTGCAACATAAACATATAATAGGTGAAAATATTCTCTACAATGTTAGGATTCTAGAACATTTTATGGTTTGGAAAAATATCTATTAAAGATAAATATGTGATCAAAATACAAAATTTGACGGTAAATATTTGAAAGGTAAATGATTTTTAATAGTAAATATAAATAGGATGAAAAATAATTCATTTTTTTTATTATTCTAAGAAAATAGAGCTCTAAGAGACCTATTTAGAGACCATAGATCAATCATGGTGAGGAGATGATAGCTAAGATAGGGAGGACACATAGTGGCCATAACAAGTGTAGTATAAGTAAGAAATTTCAAATTTTAAATTTTTGAACATTTTTATTTAAAATTGAGCTAAATATAGAAAAATGACTTATAGGCAAAATATAGGCACCAAAATGAACCCTAATGAATTTTTAGGTATACTAGGAGTAAAATGGGGTATGAGGTAGGAATAAGTTGGACTAATAAATGCCCAAGGTATTTATGGTAAATGGACAAAACATCATCATTATAGATGAATATATTCAACTTAGTCTACAAGGTGAGGGGGAATGATAAGGCTAACTATGTATCAATGGGATGATTTAGTTTACTAAGAGGGGGTTGAATATGTAGTAGTGAGATGACTTAGTTAGTTAAGAGGGGCTGATGTGGTATCCCTAAAAGAGATCAATTATGTATAAGAGGGATGATATAGTATAAAATTGAAAGAAGGTGGTTGATCTAGTATTTATGTGGCCAATCTAGTAGGAATTTCAAAGGGACAATTTAGTATCCCAAAGAAAGTGTAGGGCCATTTTAGTATTGACTAGACCGATTCTATAGAAAATGGAGAAACTAAATCAACCAAGTTTTTTGAAATTTTAAGAATGTATTTTGATTATTTATGACATGGAAATCTAATGTATCCTTTGTTGTTTGATATTTTGTAGAGATGTTAGAGGTATTAGAGATTGATAGATGTGTCATGGATACTAGATCTACTTGAGAGATCTACTAACATGGATAGAACATAACTACTTGTAATGGTCTTAAGAGGTATCATTGAGATAAGGCACATCCTATTGAGTTTTGATCTCTTTGTCATGTTTCTTGGAGCATGGGAACTATTGACCAACACTTTTTGATGGGTGGTGTATGGGGATACCATAGAGGTAGGTATCACACTAGATGATGTCCATGATTTTATAGGACTATCAATATGAGGGATAATGGTGATCATAGTGACATTGAATGATCTAGAGGAGAGGCAAGCATTAGTCATATGGGCAATTTGATTAGGGAAGATATACATGGATTTATAGGTTAGTTTATTTGATGTATATATCATGAGACTATAAACATTTTTAAGGATATGATTGTAATTATGATAACATGAGTGTTGTGTCATAAGTAAGATGGTAAGGTACTTCTATACATGATGGCGTTGTGTTAGTCTATTTTAGATTAGGGAACACTATATGACTTTGGGTATGTCATCTAGGTCTAGTTCATGCATGATATGTATGGGATATTATCCAAAGGGAATAATATCATGGGGATGGTGATTTTATTAATTGATTATATATATAAGAGGTTCCTTATATATTGACCAGCTAGGTTACCCCACGTGGTAGATGATAAATTACCTTGAGTAACTAGATGGTGGGAAGAATAGATAGTGTTTGTCTTGTCCAATGTGTTAGCTTTGTAGATGATCACATGAGGGGAGATCATATATCATCCTTACATGTGTATTGATAATATTTGGCCTAGTAGGTTGACTATGGTGATAGGGATGTCTTAGGTGTAGATTGTAGGTCACTATACATGGTGGGTAGATCTATAGCTAGTGGCACATTTACTGGGGTAGTTTGAACTCACACACCTAGTATCCCCTCAAGTAGTGCCTTATTTTCGGGCATGACATTATAGATATCTAAGGGGGAGAGGAGGAGGAGTACTAGTTGAGATACCTAAGATTAGGATATAACATGTGAGACCATGGACTAGTCGAGCATAGTAATAAGCAACTAGAGGAGGAGATGACATAGATGCAGATGTAGGGATGCAATAGGAACCATAGTTGGCATCATAGTAGGAGTAGTAGTGATCACCTTTTCCACACAATAAATGGAGGCACCACCATTGAGAGAAAGCATAGGTGAGGGTGATAGCATAGGATGACCCAACAACCATTCTAAGATAGAGCTAGTTGATAGAAGAACATTTCAAGAGAGGGTCACAATGTTCATGAGTGGTGAATCTTGGATTTGCACTAGTGGGGAGGAAATCCATATAGGATGTGATCAAGGGATGAGTAGATAAAGATATAATGATTGGTGATACTGGGACTAGTGAAAACTATTATAATTTTAAGCTTTGATATAAAATACTAGTTATATGTGGTTAGTACATAGATTTTTTAGATATGTATGTGATCTAATATCTATTTGGTTTTATTTTTATAGATATATTGATAGATGAGGTTAAATAGGGATCTTTGGTTATGGTTACACACCATGACATTTTGGATAGGGTACTGGCAACATACAACCCTACTATGTTGGATAATCTTATGGTACTATATTACCCAACCTAGGTGGGCTAGTTTAGACCAGTGGGGGAGGTCACAAGGTATTTTTAGACACATATGTATGGATTACATCCACCATCATGTGTGGGAGTGGGAGAGGCATAGGATTTTCAAGCTTTGGGTTAGGAGAGAGTAGTGCACATGACTACCAAGGTTTACATTAGATAGGTACAGGCCTAGGTGGTTAACTTACAAGGATAGGTAGTAGGATTCAGATCCTAGACTACCTCATTAAAGCATACCATTCATATTGGATGGTCTTAAACATCTTTTAGTAGTGTTTCTAAGCCACATGATAGGCATTATGGATCCCAATTGTAGAGATGAAGCTATGTATTTTGTACCTTGTATTGTATAAAACACATGATATGTATGTATGTATGTATGTTGATAGTTGGATTTGATCTCATGAGTTATATTTTTTTTATGGTTTTTGATGAATGGATATATTTCTTTCTAGCACATTTATTGAGTTTTTGTTTTATATTCTATGGTAAATATATGTGGAGTGTATTCTTTTCTAGAATTATGTGATACACATGCATGCTTAAAAAGAAAAAGGAAAAAATGAATTGGAAAAGTATAAATAATCAAAACAAATGTATTACACACTATATCATGTTGTAAAATGTGTAATAAAAAATATAAATAAATATAATAAATCAAAAATGGTAAAAATAATAACAAGATGTTTTTAAACCATAAAAATATTTGCACCACATTAAAACAAGTAAAATCACACTATATCACATTGGGAAGTATGAAAATAATGTAAAAAATGGAAGGCATAAGAAAACCAAATGGTATAAAAAAATAATTAAGTCAATCAATCATACTAAATCACATTAAGTATAAAAGAGACAAAATTAGAAAAATGAACTTAAATTGATTGCACTAATTCAAGCTGGGAAGTATGAAAAACTTAAGAAAAATTGTTGTATTCCTACATGCAATCATAAAATAAGAAGATAAAAATGAAAGATCAATAAATCAAGCACAAAAATATACTATATCAAGATGGGAATCATTTCAATGATGTGTAAATCATTATCAATCATGACTTAACACAATTTGACACATGTAATTTCATTGTGAGGAAGGCTTGGTCCTATCCATAGTCTTATAGTACAACTCACAGAGAGAACACCAATGAGGTGGAAACAATGGGGAAAATATTTTAAAAAGAATGTTGGCAATGGTAATTTGGTAATTTTTGAGGAATGACTAGTCATATCTATGGTCTTACACTATAACTCACAAATGGAATACATAAAGAGAGTGATTAGTGAACAAAACAATATTTCTCTAAGGTAATATTAATATTATAGTAAATGAAGAGGTAATGTAAAAATAACATAGGCATCTATGAGAAGACCTTAGGAAACATGAGACACACTAAGGACAAAGAAAAGACATTAAGTGACTAGTGACCATTAATATACAAAGGATACCCATTCATAGTAAGTACAAAGCTATATATGCAAATAAGTGAGATACTAAGATCAAATCATGTTGGTTGTTTGAACAATAAAATTAAAATGGACCTACCATCCCAAAATATGTTCCCCATTCCTCAATACCTTTTATATATCCATCTATCTACTTCAAATATTGAGCACTTGTGTGAGAAAGTAGGTCTCACTAAAATATTTTTTTATTATCCTTTCCCAATCTACTAGACCACCACACCCTAATGGACCTTGACTCTATCATGATGCCAACTATGTAATTTGAGATTTTATTAGAAAAGGGAGATGTGCTTTGAATCATGTTTTTTAGTATGATTTGAATTTTCTAATTTTGAATGTTGCCTTTTGTATCATTGCCTTTGGTTAAAATGATGTGGCTTTTAAAATTTTATGGCTTTTAATATTCTTCTTCCATACATACTTGGAATGACCAATCATGAGAGACAATTTGATACACATAAATGGGTATTAGAATTTGGCTAAAGGAAGCTAAGTATCTAGATACATGACTAAATAAAACAATTGGATTTACCTATGAATCAATATGTTATCTCAATTTTCAACCATGTGTATGCTTAGTTTACAAAAATAAATAAGGGGAAATAAATGGAGATCCAAGATGGACTAGTAAAATGAGATTATAATGAGATGACTTGTTTGTTAACTGATCACATGGTAAATAAGGATGGCAAAGGGGAGTAATATTTTTATAACCAAGTCACAATGATGATTATCTATGCTATAGAGATAAGATATCAAACAATCATGATAAAATAACAATACATCCATGGAAATAAATGAGTGTATAGATTTAAAAAATGTAATCATGAAAAGAATCCATAAAAACTCATAAGGAAATAAAATGACACCATAGACAACATATAATGATAAATATAAATATCCATATAAGATAGATAATAATTTGACACAATGTTAAATGATATAAAGTAGATAAATATAAACTTGGAGCACACATCCAATCCAATATGAAGAAGAAATTGAAGGAACACAATTCTATGTTCATAAATATTAGTAAATTTGTCTACAAAAACTATCCATAACATTTGATAAATCTTTGTGAAGCTAGACTCTAATTTCAATGAGGGTATTCAGAGAGATTTGGGAGAATGCCTCTCATTTAATCTCCTCAATAGAAAATGTAGGCATGCTTAAAAGATTATGATCATCAGGTCCATCATGCATAGGATACTAAGGATAAGGAATAGGAGTCGAATATGTGGGACATGGAGTCACTGGTGGATAAGGGGCCATAAAGGAAGAAAGGTTCATAGGTTGAGGGATCATCGGTAGAGGAACCACATGTTGGGGAACCATAGGTAGAGGAACCATAGGGGAAGAAGGGACTATAATGGGAATCACAAGTGAATAAAGGGAGCCTTATTATATGGGAGACCTATGGGAGGAGGGATATTAGGCATAGTAATGGTCATATGGTGATCTTTTAGATGTTATTGGAGGATGTGAAAATTATCAATGTGATGGGTACTACATTGGTGCCGTAAATAATATACCTCTCCATATTTGGGAATATATTCAAGTAATAACCTAAGGGGTATAGCCTTGTCTATAGGTTGAGGAAGAGTAGGATGTAAGGTGTTTATATATTGTCAAATCTCTTGACAATGAGTGGAGGAATGATTATTTATTCCATGGAAGCAATAAATATAGTTGTTAGTATACTTAATGGGTGTACTAATAGAGGGAGTGGAAGTATAACTTGGGTAAGGTTGGTATATTTTACAATATCTATTCTAATGATATAAAACTCTATGAATGTCACAATATATTTGATCGGCCCATTAAGTGGGTCCATTGGGTGGGCATAGTAGTAAGCTATAGTAAAGGAAGCAAGCCATCAACAAGGGGAGGCAAGGCTGGTGGAGAGACTAGATGATGATCAACTAAAGGAGAATAATAATCAGAAGCAAGAAGAAACTCAACAAAAGGGGAAGTGGGAATAGGATCTAAACTAGGATCAAGTGAGGGAGAAATAAGATGCAAAGAGGTTTTAAGGACAGTAGTAAGCATCTCAAGAGGAATCTAGATATAGGTTCTTATCATCTTGTTAAGTGATAAGGACCAATCATATCATGATCTATAAGCATGATTTTAAGAGGTTATTAAAAAATTAGAGGTGTGTCATTCAAATTCACTAGCTCTACCCTACAAAGAATAGGAATAATTCTAAAATTAGGAACTATATAAGATACAATGTGATAAGATAAATGAAAATGTTGAAACCAAAAAGAATGATAATGAAGGATCTCATCATCTTGAGGTTGAACAATACCTCCTAAAAATAGGTCATCTAAGGTATAATCATAATCATAATTGGATGTATGAAGATAAATTTCATAAGTATGGATGACCTTATAATTAGAGGTGGCATGATGAATAAAGTGTAAATATAGTTAAGACTATGGGTATATCATTGTTAGGTGGTTGATGGGAATGTAGCTTCAGATAAGGTGGAAGTTGAAAAATGAGATGAGGAGAGATATTAGAATTTTTTATCTTGAGGTTGATCTCATCGTTCTCATCATCATCATAATCTAAGAGGTTAGGTGGTATATTATTGATGATTTTAGGATGACCATGGTAACCTCTCATAGATTTTATAGAGAAACTAAAAATTCGAGATTCTTAGAATAGAACACTTGGTAAGGGTTCAAGGGTTATAATTTTGAATACACCGTGGTCTTATAATTTTTCAAAATTCCAAGGGTTATCATTTCCTTGAATCTTAGAGATTGGACCATTGTGAGGGAACTTGACACATTGGTAGGCAGAAGAGGAAATAACCCTCATTCAATGAGTCCATGGCTTGCTAAGTAAGATATTATGGGAGAGGGTAAAATTAAAGATCACAACTTTCATGAATAGTGATAGGTGGTGTGGTAGTAGGGAGACATACATAACCTAAGGGAGGAATTTAAATTTGATCATTAACTTTGCACATATTGTGTGTAGACATAAAATTACATTTAGAGTATCCAAGGGTTTTAATGAAGTTGAGAGAAGCAACATAGGTACTTTAACTCTAGTCAATCAAGGCATGCTTGACTTGGATGTCACCTATTTAGATGATTATAAAGAGTGGAGGATCATTTTCATGAATTAGAATCTAATTTGGAATCATATAAGTAATAGGTAATTTGAGAGAGAGAAAAGTGTCCATTATTTTGTCAATGTGTATAGACATCACTTTGCATTTTTGTAATATGTTATCTTCTAACCTAGATAAAGTAGCTTCACATCCTACTAGGGAAGGATGGGGATGTTCATTTCAAATATTAGTTTCATAAGGTAGCTATGATGATGTAGATAAATCCACATGAGTTTGAGAAAGGGGATTTGAGATGGGAGTTTGGTAAGTTCCATGATAGGGTTACATTCATCATAACCCATGAAGGTACTACTAGACAGATGTGCATAATGTCAGAGGAGCTCCTCATAAAGAGGATAAGAAGTACATGTAAATTTGTGTTGATAGGATGTAGGAGGTTTAATTGGGGGATAAATTTGTTGATTATCATAAGAGGATGAGGTAATTGATGTAGGTTTATATTATGATAAATTTGTAGGAATAGTATTAGAAGTTTGAATATCATTCACAATGGGTAAATAGGTTAGATAAATAGTAGAAATGGTATGAGAGGTGTTATCCAATATAGGTGTTATAATGTGTTTTCCAAAAGAGAGAAGGTCTTATTGCACCAACTCTATTAGGTGAGTTGGGGAATAATTTTGAATAACATGAAAAATGTGAAATGATTGGTTCATGTGCTTAGGATGAGAATCAATGAAGGAAACTACCCTTCATATATTAGTCATGTTAACCATATTATCTTTGGGAGTTTGGTTTATAATATTTTAAATATTATTGGTGGAAGGAGTAGGCATATCATTATTATCTTAATGGTTTATAAGAGGTTCTTTGTAAATGTCTAGATGAACATTAGCCTAGTTCAAATCTTGATTTTTACTTTGTGTTTCATGAGCTTTGAAGGAAATGTCATAGACTTGTTGAAATTTATGAATGAGAGAATCATGATCAAAATTTAGACCAAGGAATAAATCCTTAGCTAAGTTATGAAATTGCCTATAATTATCATGAGAGTGACCCCAACTAGCATGAAACCAACAAAATTTATTTGGATCATACCATGATTTCATAAGATGAGTGGGGTCAATCTCTCATTGAAGAGGCCTTGTTATATGCTTTTTGTGTTTTGCTAATAATAATGGATTATGAATAGTGATGTTGTTTATTGGATAAAATTAAGTATGAGAGGTATGGTATAAATGGGAAGCTTATTTTAGAGCATGGTTAGAAAAAATAGTTTGAATATTATGAATGGTATCATATTAATCAATGAATACATCATTAGAACCATGATGGTTGTTATTTTTTATGATCATGTGAGTGCCTATAGGAGGACGTGTTAGATCAAACTGATGCATTAGAAATACTTAGAGCTTGGCTTGGTCAATGGCCTCTTTCAAAGTTCACGGAGAGAGAGCCCATACCTGATATTGAAAAATAGGATATAGAGAATGGGTTAATTTATGAAAGAGGTTATCACCTTCCATGTTACATTCACACTTTTAGGCAAGGTCTTCCACCATTTGATGAAAGCTTGTGCAATTTCCATCTCAAGTTGCTTGTAATTAATAAAATGAGCCAAGGTATTTTTAGGGAGGTCACAAGTTTTAAATTATTGTACAAGAATATTAACTAGATCTTATAAACTAGTGATGGAATGAGATTTGAGTTTGTTAGATAAATCTAGAGCATCTCTAGATAGAGTTTCTATTAAGAGCTTGATATCATCAAAAGTGTTTAACTTGACCCAATATTTGTATAGATTCTAAATCTTTTTAAGTGTAAGATAGGATCATTTAACCCATTATAGATAATGGTAGGGGTGATAACTCCTATATCTATGTTAGTAATTTGAGGTGTAAGAGCTTCATTTTGAATATGTTTAATTATTTTATTATTAAGAGGTGATTGAGGAATAAGGTTACCATGGGAATACCTAAGCAGGGTGGGGGACATTTTGGTTGTGTGCTCCCCATGGAACCTATAGAGGGTGATTTTAGAGATGAATAAGGTGATTTTGCATTTGCATCATTTTTTTTCCATTATTATCTTGGAAATAATTCATTTGTTTAAGAGTTTACAACACAATTTGATGGGTTTGAGTGGTTTTGTGCATAGAATGAGAAGCATTAGCATTGGTATTAGTCACTTGGGTATCACAATGAGTATTTGTATGTGCACTATTAGTGGCTTGAGAGTATTTGTTATAAAAGGAGGCACTAGTGGCATGATTATCATGTGTTAAAAAATATGCACTACTAGAAGGATTAGAAGAAGAAGCACTAGTGACATGATTACCAATGGTATAAAATGATGCACTAGTAGAGGAATTGAGAAGAGATGGTCTTAAAAAATACCCACTATATGTTGAATTTACCATGTGAGTATAGATACTTAGCATGGAGGTTGATGAAATCAAGGAAGAAGAGGTCATAGTATGATAAGAGGTCAAAGGAGAAGGAAGAGGTTGAGATGAAAACAAGTTATTACCACCAAATCCATATGAGAATGTGGGGGAAGGTGAATGGGGTTCTTATTATTGATCACTTATCATAAGGTTTTAAATAGTGAAAGGGTATTTTTCTTAATGTTGAGGAAATTCATTAATGAAGAAAAGGATTTTTAGAGTATACTATACTTTAGGATGCTCTTATAATGATAATGGAGGGTTTTGAACTTAATATTCATGAGGAGGAGTCCCATAATTTATAGTGTGAGTGGCCACATGCACATTACTTGTGTCTAAAGTAGGAGCAACAAGTTATTTATAGGGAAGCCTATTGGGATTGGTAAAGCACATCATATCTATTAAGCTCAACTTTGTGTTGTCCATAAATAGGAATTTTATGATGAGATAGAAAGGTTAATAAGGAAAAAAATAATTCAAATATAATGTTAGAAAATAGGATATAGAGTTGAATTAGTTGACTATATTCGGTAACCCAATAGGTAGAGAAGAATACAGAGTCATTCAAATCAACTTTGTATTGAAAACAAGAAGGTGAAATAGGTTGATAAGGATACATTCATTTAGTTCAACTATGTATTATTGAATTTAAAACTTAAAGGGTGAATAATAAGACATAATCATACAATTTGAATGTGTATTGATAATAAGAGGGTAAAACATAGTTTGTAAGAGATTTTATCAACCATGATGATAGTGTACTAAAATAGGGAAAAAAATTTCAAGATAATTGAAATGATAATGAAATCAAACACACAAATAATTTTATCAATGTGATTGATCTAATTGGGGCACATAGCACAAAACCTTACACCAACATTGGACAATGCAAATTTTTTCAATATAACACACAATGATCAAAGAGCAAGTAATCAACTAAAAAGTACATACTAACTATTTGGTAACCCTAATTATTATTAGATTATTAAAAAAAAATTGATTTTAATGTGATAGGAGATTTGGTTGAAATAGGGAACTATAAAGTCATCTAAAGTTGGTTTCAAGATGTTTGGGTTGAAAGGGATTTGTATTGGCAATGGTATTCGTTTGGTATTGGATCCTTCCCCCTTACTTCATAATCCTATATTGATAAGGGTTTTGATTAATTTTATAATATATACCATTAGCCACATTTATACTTGGCTAGAAAACCAACTTAGTTTCCCCTTTGGTGATGAAATCCAAGTAGGTAAGACTTGGGAAGATAAATTTTTAAATGCATTTTGAATGCTAAGTGGTTTGGTAGTGTGTGAAAAAGATAAAAATAGTGTAACTAAAATGGTAATTTGAAAAACCACTTATTTAGAATATGTGAGCTACTCTAAGCATGCAAATAGCTAAAAAGGAAATGTGAATTAATTACTAGCAAATAGTTGTTAATTCCTTGATTAAGAATAATAGTATAGAGTTGGTTCAAGTGACACTATATGAAAATAGTATAGAAAATATTTGACTAGGTCACTATTATTATTTTAAAAAAAGAATTTAAGAATAGAATCAAATAGGTCAACTATGTCTATCAGATAGAAGATAGACTATTGAACAAGGTTGACTAGGTCAACCTAGTTAGTTGTAGGTTATAGTTTTAAATACTACTAACTTATGAAAAAAAATTGAAAGAAATACTAAAATGATATAAGGAGGAAAGAAAGGAACCTTGGTGGGCTTTAAGATGATTTAGATTGAAAATTTTATGTTGTAATGCTTTAGATGCTACTTTTAAACTTTGCAAACTAGGTCAACTGGTTTAACAGAGTTCTATAAAACCCTATATGCTAAAGAAGAATAAGAAATAGATCTGACCTATTTGAAAATGTTAGTTGACCTATATATTATAAAATACATTTGACATGTTTGATAGTGTATACTAATATATAACTAAGGAAGAGTACTGTGTTGAAATATTCTATCCATATGAATAACTACATAGATAGAATAGATTCATTTTGAAGTGATTATGTGTTAAACCTATGCAAAAAAAGTTATAACTATATCAACTAGATCGATATAGTAATGATAATATGTAAAAATTTAATAAAGTGATAAAAACAAATTATGACATGAAAGAAATTTTGAAATGGGTTATATTCACATTGGGTTCACTAAAATGTATGCAAAGGGAAATTCAACTAATCTATAAATCAATCCTATCTTAGAGAATATATATCTTACTTACACTTTCAATTGTTAATACATTACATATTCAAGGTCATGACCAAGATGGATCTTCTAGACCTATCCAATAGATCTTTTACCATAATAATATCACTAGGGAAGGTTCCAAAGCCTCTAGTCAAGCAAAAGCATGCAATAATCCTAACTAGTTCTTATGTTTTCATATTCACTAAACTAATAACAAGTAAAGAAAAGTCTAATCTAGTGACCACTAAATCTTGTGGAATAAAGTGGGGTAATAAACAAAAGAAGTAAAAATTCATAGAAGACATAAACTAACATCAATGTATATGAAACCTAATGTATGAGAGAGAAGTACAAATGCATATCTATCTACTCTTACAAAGGAGGAAAAAAGTTAATAATAATTACCTTTGAATACAAACCCATCAAGCCTAAATCTCTCCCTTGGCCAAGGTGATTCTCAAGAGGTTGTTATGATATGTAAGGATGATAAGGATAATTTATCTCTAAGCTACACAACTTGTCAATGCATCTAAGAGACTTTTTGCATAAGACAAGATTTGTATCTCTAAAGAAATAATGAAAATATAAGATATGTTCCTCAAGTATAATGGTGGATAAGCAGATGCAACATGTGTGTGTGTGTGTGTGTGTGTGTGTGTGTGTGTGTGTGTGTGTGTGTTTCATCTGCTTATCCATAATTATACTTGAGCATATCTTATATTTTCATTCTTTCTTTAGAGATACAAATCTTGTCTTATGCAAAAAGTATTTTAGATGCATTGACAAGTTGTGTAGCTTAGAGATAATTTATCCTTATCATCCTTAAGTATAATGGTGGATAAGCATATATATATATATATATATATATATACATATATATATATACATATATATATACATATATATATATACATATATATATATATATACATATACATATATATATATACATATATATATATATACATATACATATATATATACATACATATATATATATATATATATTCTTATTTTCTTATTTTACAAATGACTAAATGTATGTGTTTATATAGATGGATATAACCCTAATCCTTTTAAAATTTTAGGATGACAAGGTCAACCTAATTGACATTATATCATTATTTACAAAAATAAATTAGGTCTTGGTCTAGGTCAATTAAGGAATGACCTAGACCCTAAATAATTTTTATCAATTAAAGTACAAATTCAATGGGGTTGATAGTGTAGCCTAAATCATCAAAAAAGATTTTATACTAGGGAAGGGCTAATGAAGGTGGAAAATGACTAGAGGAGGGTGAAAAATATGAGACAAAGCTTAGGGAAATGTTTTTAGGAGATGAGTATGTAAATAGTAAGTGGTAATAAGGGATAATAATCCTGTGAAGCACTAATGATTTCCCCACCCATTTCTTGATACACTCTTTAAGGCATGTGCTTAGATAGATTAAGACTATAGGTTCTTTCAAGAGAGAAAGAATCAATAGTTGATAAAGTTTGAAAATTTTGTGTATATAATTAGTGCCCACCTATAAGAATATGTATTGTATAAAGACAAGAGGCCCCAAGGTGGGAAATTCTACAAGATGTCATATATTTTGGATGTATTCATAGGGATTATTTATAGAAATAATGGGGATATATGGAATTCCACCCTCGACTACATCAAGAATAGAATCTATGACTTCTAATCTTTTGTCCACATTTATGAATATGTGAAAAACATTTATAGAATTGTAGAGGATATGTATCTTCAAGTTTAGATAGACATTCATGACCAGCCTCTAGCTAGGGTATCCAAGAGCATCACCAACACACTCATATCATTGGGTGATTATTGTCTATACCCAGACTATATAGTCATCATGGTTTTTTGACATAAGGTAGACCCTCTTCAACTCCCCAAATTTATCCCAGACAAAGTTGTTGATCAAGATATTGCTTTCCAATTATGTAATGGGATAGATGAGGACTTGACCAAAAGGAAGAAGAGTACATTCCATATCTCCCATATCATAATTGGGAGAATGAAATACACATATAGAAGACATTTCAAATAGGCTAGTAATGCAAGGAAGGCTTATGCCTTGGCTACTCTACCCCATAGGGATTGGAACCCCCCACATAAGAGTACAACAAAAAATTTATAATCTAGGCATCCCTTACAAACATGAACCTTTTGACCATGACTTATTGTTCCTCAATGCAAAATATGATGAATAAGTCAAGGAAAGGGTTAAGACTATTGGCTTGAGTGAAGACTTGTTAAGGGTAATACAAGTAGAACCCTCCCTTACACTTAGACATGCAAAATTTAAGATCCCACCACCAAGGGGATGGAAATCATCTAATTTTTGGAGAGACAAACCTTTTTAGTAGCCAAAATATCAAATCTAGGACCCTCAATATCCACCCACTATGATAATAGATCCATAATAAGAGTAAGAGAAAGTGGTAGGGGAAACATTAGTTAATAGAGATAAAATTCAAGTGGTAAGGGAAACATCAGCTAATAATGTGTAGGAGGAATAATAGGTTATTTAGGTTTAAATATCTACTATTAAACTAAGGAAGTTTAAGTAATAACTAGTATAAGAACTAATAGAGGAGAAGAATAGCACTATTATGGAAGAATCAAATATCATATGCCTGGACTCCTTTAATCAGGAAGATATTTCACCTATTATGGTGATTTTGGTAACCATAACCTCTAGTATGACTCTTCCCTCTCCTACCAAATAAGTGACTTTTCATTAGGTTGATAGGATGATAATTTTTTATAGGAGAAAAAATAAGGAAAAAATGCCATAGACTCCATCCACAAAGGTAGAAAGTGGGTAGGCACAAATTTAAATTAAAGGTAATCCAAGCTATGACATGGATGAAGAGTAGTTAAATCAAGCCAAGGTAATAATCTTGTAAGGATTGAAAGCAAAGGCACCCCTTAGTGGTGACTAATCAAGTAAGGATGTTCTATTTACTATTCCCTAGGCCTTTCTCTTATTATGTCATTACCAATTATTTCTTCTATGCCATTCCTAGTTTTCTCTACTTTTACTCCTATGTCAGAATTACCTATAGGACTTGTTTTCATTATGTTGAAAATTAATACAACCACTGCTCCTTCGGTCTCCACCTCTACTTCCATAACCACTAACCAACCCATCACCCAAGTCGCACCTTCTTTTACTCAATTGAGTTCACCACTACCCTTATCAAGAATAGTACAAACCATAGTAATGGTGGAAACAAAGAGGGCCCAAAAGAAGAAAAAAGTCTAAATTGTGTATCACATGCCACACATAGAGAATGTATATTAGTCTAAGATAAGTTATCCTTCAATGCCTAAGCCATCCCCTAAACCTAAGCCTAAAAAGGACACATAAATAAAGGCATAACCATTGGATTCATCAAAATTGAATCTTCCAAATTGGGCCAAGGAGTTAAGAGTGTCAATTTCTAAGAGACTAAACTTGAAGATCATCATGCTACCCATTGTGACCTTGGTCTTTGACAAAGCAACTACCTTAGTGCAAAGGATAAGGAAGAGGAAGATAGAAGATAGTAGTGGGAGAGGCCTAATTATATAATAAAGGGAAGAGATATACTCTCTTTTGAAAATATAATGTATAAATAAGGGTCATTCCCCCTATATTGAGGACCTTAAGTCCTATATAGAGACCCACACTAGATCAATACTAGACATTCATGAAGGAAAAGAATAGGTAAGCAAAGAATTAGAAGAACATATCAAAACCCTTAGGGAATAGCAATAGGTAATCCACATTCCCTCTAGCATAGAGAAAGATGTACAGAGTTTGGCATTAATATTATATGAAATTTTGGAGAGGCCTAATTATATAATAAAGGGAAGAGATATACTCTCTTTTGAAAATATAATGTATAAATAAGGGTCATTCCCCCTATATTGAGGACCTTAAGTCCTATATAGAGACCCACACTAGATCAATACTAGACATTCATGAAGGAAAAGAATAGGTAAGCAAAGAATTAGAAGAACATATCAAAACCCTTAGGGAATAGCAATAGGTAATCCACATTCCCTCTAGCATAGAGAAAGATGTACAGAGTTTGGCATTAATATTATATGAAATTTTGGATATCATTCATTCTTTAAGAGCACAATTGGCTCCACATGCAACCATAATAAAAAAAATTATTTACAATTTTCAAGGAAGATGAGAATAGATTATTTTTTTTAGTTTTATATGCTCCTAATAAGTCATTCATCCATTTAAATTTCATGACCCCCTTAGAGGTAGACAATGAATTGAATCTATCAATCCTAAGGACTCAAAAATCCTTGGATTGGTTAAGTGTTTCCAATGCTTTAATTACTAAGATAACTAAATAAGAAAAGCACATTGTACAAATTTTGAATGAGATGGAATTAACATGAGCATGAGATAGTATCAGGAAGCTGGTAGCTGAGACATTTTTGACCAAATGATACAAAAAGTTTCAAATAATTTTAATAAACATTTATAAGGACTGACTTTAAAGGATATTGAATCAATTCTGAGTTTAGCAAGGAAGAAAGGAATTGAAGTTGAATTCTTTCTAGTAGGCTTCTAAGCTACTAGGATTGAGCTTGCAAGGCTAGTATAAAAAGTAGATAGGGTGAACAAACCTCCTCTTCTTGATATTATTTAATATGGGCACAAAATGCCAAAATATACAAATAATATCAAGAGGTGGAAGCCAAGAAGAAGGGAGATTCAACACCATCCACTAGTTCATCAACTCAGACTCCACCTAATGTGCTAGTTACAACATCATCATCAACTTCAGATCCTCCCATCTGAGTAAGTGCATTAATTATGCATCTCAATTTAGCACCATTCATAACTTATATTTAAGATACTAATTGATCTCTATCTATAACTTTAGTTACCACATCTATTATAACCACTAGTTTAACTCTAGTCACCAGTTCAGCTCCAATTACAACATCAGTTCTAACCACAACCACAAGAAATATTAAGTAATAGCCAAGCCATCCTTAGTATAAGGATAATTTTGTATGATTTTGCATGTAATGATTATTTATGGCTAGTTAATTCTTATTACATCTATATTTTAATTAAATGAATTATTTTGTCAACATGCATAGGTTGTATGTTTGATGTGATCTATAAGTTATAACATGCAATTTTATATTAAACTATAACTCATGTTCTAGTTATTTTAATGTAATAACAAGTTTTTCCATACTTGGAGGATAAAGTGACCCCTTCACCCAAATCCTTTAAATAGATGCAAACCCCTCTTTTCAATAGGTGGAATTTTTGATCAATATACAGGAAGAAATCAAGCGATTGATTGTCATGCAACTGTGTTTGTTTTTTCTTCCTCCTTTTCTATGTTATTGAAAATTTAGTTTCTTTATCTATATCAATTCAATAATTTTTAAGTGTGCTAATGTTATGGATAAATCTAATTTTTTTAATTGATGAATATTGCTCTTATATATGCTACAATTATTGAGGATTGGTTAATTTTCATTGGTTTAAGTGATTAGTATAGATTGAGTTAATAATCCAAGCTGTGTAGGAGTAGTTTATTTAGTATATTCATATAAGCATGTGCTAAAGCTACTCTAGACAACTTTATATTTTTGATTTGTAACCTCTCAGATAAGGGTGTGCAATATCAACCCTAAGGAGAGTAATCTTTAGTTGAGATTAGTAATTTTCTTGTATTTTTTCCCCATGACTGCTTACCATGATTTTTCATGAGTGTGCTATAGATACAATCTATAAACATTGGTCTTGGGGATACTTCTCCACCAAAGAAATAATCTTAGAAGTGACCTTTTAGGGACATAGAGCCTTCTTTTCTTCCTTACCCTTCTTTCCATTTTTGAGTATATTTAAGATCTACCCACCATAGAGTAACTCTCCACCCATCCAACTCATGTAGTGTTTACTTTATATTAGATTTCACACATACATCCACAAAACCTAGTTAAATAACCCACAAGTTCAACCTATTATTCCACGACCTAGTTATTTTAATTATATACCTATAACTCATGCCTTGGAGTGGAACCTCATTCCATAGAGATCCTAAAATGTTAAAGGCTACCTCATTCATTCTTCTGAGGTGTCCATAAATCACACATCAATATAAAGTAAAAAAGAGGCACTAGAAGGAGGGCCCATTTGTGTGTTTTCTTAATATTAGAGGTTATTCACTACATAGAGTTGCACTAGTGACACCTAGGAGAGTAATATTAGAGGTTATTCACTTTTGTCAAATATTAGTATTCCTATATTAGTACCGATCATCCTTGAGGTACACTAAGATCGGATAGCTTCCCATTTATTAATCATCCCACTTATTAGTCCTCTTATGGATCAACCTTGGTTAGTTGGATCTACTATTTCCATCCCTAGAGACTAACATGAGCTGCCAGGGAATATGTAAAATTACTAACCTACCTTTTCCCCCTCAAATGGGAGTATAATAAAAGAACATATCAAATATTTCAAGGCTAATCTAAGATTCATGAATGTCACCCATGAGGATGTTGCTTACAGTATTTTCCTATTCACTTTTCAAGACTTTGTTTATTATTGGTATCTCAATTTTCAAGAAAGCTCTATCACCTCATATAATGAATGTCAAAATAGGTTTCTTGCATAACTTGGGAAAGTGAGAAATCCAAGTATGGCATATTAAAATTTTACCAGCATGAAGAGGGAGCCCAATGAGTCAATATAGGCCTTCAATGTATATTTTAGAAAATATACTCTCAGATGACTATCATGTACAAGCCAAAATCAAAATTAGCACTTGAAATATATAACACTCTGGATCCCATTACTAAAGTATTTTTGTGAAGAGATGTCATAGATAATACTTTAGTTTTGGCATATCAAGAAGCTATTAATATAAAAAAATTATCTCAATCCATAGATGAATCCTCATAATTTTAGAGGCCAAACATTCAATAATGGATTCCTATCTTTAAATCCAATTTTTACATGTTAATTAGAATGCCCTTACATTAACCCAGAATCAATTATACACTCTGCCTCCCATGATGTAGTAAATAACAAATTAAAATTATAGTTTCCTAATTAATCAATCATAAAGTAATGAACATTAATAGAACTAATAGAGTCAACATCTAGCTCACACTAATGAAACAATATCTCAAGGTCCTAATGCCACCAAATTTGAATTGGATACTATAAAAAGAATGGTCCAAAAGCTAAGCAATAATCTCTTGAACACGTAAAAAAGGATGGGTAATACCACCAATCATAATTATAACTAAAATTTTGGATTTATCAGATACAAAAAACCTTTTAATATGCCCACCAACAATGAAAAGTAGCAACAATCTAATAATTTTCCATAAATCAACATCATGGAGATAACTTTGTCTAATTGGTGTAGGGTTCACAACAAATCACAACCTGGGTAATTATGTTAAAATTAAAATAACTAAGAGGGGGTGAATTAGTGATGTAAGATAATCCAATTCAATTCCAAATCTTAAACATTCAACACACATCAACTTAATCAAGCATCATAAACGTGAAATCACTTACATCCAAAGCATACAAAAGAACATACATCACATGAGCATATCATATATGTGGGAAACCCTCTTGGGGGATAAAACTCATTGAAATATGAAAAATATAATATAGTATTATAATAAAAAATTATAACATTTATACCAACACCAATCGATCAAGGAACACCCATCCCTTAGTTTAGTGAGACACCAATCCCAGAAGGAGCTACTTCCCCTATCTAGCTGAGCACCCACAACAACTAGACCTTTAGAAATATTTATCTTGTAAGGAATAAACAACCCCACAAGTAACTAAACACTCACTTAGATACCTAAATATATAATCTTAAAAACCTATTACTACTCTACAATTGATGATGATCACTTTTGTCTTCACTCTTCATCTCCAATCTTTTTCAAGCTGTCTCTAGGACTAACTCACTCAAATTGCCTCTTCTATGCTCATTAGGTCTAATGACCTATGTGTCCACATAAATAAAATTGATCATATAAACATGTATAATATTATTTACTCTTTTATGGTCCTAACTAACCTATACCTCATCTTTCCAAGGTTATCTTCTTTGCTTAAATCCACTCACACACCATAATCATAATTAGTCTAGTTATGCCTTATATTTATACCACTCTCTTCATTTAACCCATCTTGGTTAGCCAAGATGATTTAAATAATTGAAACACACTTAATATATTTACATAAACATGTTACATGTGATAACCAAATTATTCATAGGTCGGCTAATACCTCTTTAGCCCCAAACCATCATTAGGTCTTGGTGAGACCTAAAACAATTAGGCCTTCATAATCACACATTACATGTGAGACTAATTAGACCAACTTAATCATTTGAAAATTATTATAAAAAATAAAAAATGTCTCTAATATACCTTTTATTACTCCCATATGGGTCTATGCCACCAGGAAAACCAACTCGCACCTTGAACCTACCAATTAGGTTTCCTTACTCTTTAGGTCTTCATATACAAAAAACATAGTCTCAAACTTCTAAAGAAAAAACTCAAGTATTTCACATATATATATGATTATATCACATGTTTTAAACCTTAAATACCTATAAAATACCTCTATGTTATTTAGACACTTTAACACAAGTTTTAATCACTTAAATCAATTCTCACAAAATGACCACTCAAGCTAGTTACACACAGTTAGAATATAATAATACTATTTTGACTGTCCATATATAATAAAGGGCATAAAATGACATAAAATGATTTATAATAATCCTTAAATACTTATATAACATATCAATTGTCATTTTTTCCTTCAATTCTACTTATAACACCTTCAACTTACCTCTATAAGATGGTCACTCAAAGTGTCAGTGCATTCAACAAACATAGTCAACTTTTAATAATTTATTCACACTAAATATGGATTGTTAAAACCTAAAAAATATATAAATATAGTATTCATGGATTATAAAACACTCTCCATTATTTATTTCATATTTAAACATCAATACACTATCAAGAACAACTCAATTATCCTTCTTGGGTCACTTACAGACCATGGTCAAACACATAGTCAACTTTTAATCTTGATATCTAAAATTTTAAAGACATTCAGACCTTATAATGAATTTTTTTTATGTTAATTTAATTCCTATAAAAATTTTCCTTTTACATCACTATGAAATTCATCCTAAATTTAAATATATATCTCAAAAACTATAGACTAGTTTTCCCTCGTTAATTTAAATATTCAAATTCCAATGGTCACTATGTAAATGCTAAACATCAAAAACTTTGACATCATCACATGATCACTAGGAAATTTTTAAAAATGTGCTCCATTTACATTTTTTTTTATTATCTTTGTATTTACCTATAATCATTCATCATTGATCTTAGATTTATGCTTTCACGATCATGCCACTTGGCAGCTCTGCATGCCTTCAACACACCTTGTACCATTTAGTCAATACATTTGTGCCAATTTTTAATTTTGCATGAAACATAAGAATAATTTTTATTATTAACTTAATTCACACCATTCATCTCTAATTTCATGATCATATACTCACCATTGATCTCTATCTGATAGGTTTCACGCTAGTCGTAGATTTACTACTCAAACTCTGTGATTGTGACACATGTCACTAGCATGTGCAATACTGACTATTTGAATTTGAACCATTGGATAATTATTAAATAATATTAAAAACTCACCATTATACTTTTTATATGATTAAATTCTCATTGTAGATCTTTGATAATGTAAATTTGGCTAAGTATGGGAACTTGGTAAACTTTGTCTGAGAAGCCAACTTTGCACCTTAATAACTTTTGATACATTCCATGTCTAGACCTAAAATTTGAACCATATGATAAAATTTCATAGGGTAATCCATCAATATATAAAAATTATCTTTAAAACTTCACACATGTGAAATATAATGTCATCAAACTACTTACTCACCCTTATTTGTCAAGATGGCTACTTGAGTTTATGCATTCATATGATTGTCTTGATGAATTTTGTTCACTTCCATAAGAACTATAAGAAATAATAACATACCATAGGGTATTTTAAACATGTCCATACCATTAATATCATCAATAAATTGACTCACTATTTCAAACACTAAAGAACTATGTAAGAACACTAAAGTACATTGAAGCACACATTGTTATTATCAATCTAACACACATAACACCTCATCAATAACCTTGGTCACTTTGGAGACATCATTTAAAAATATTAAAAAATATCCCCTTTTTTCATTTATGTTAACATCAAAATAAATCTTATACTTAGAATTTGTCTCTCTCTTCAAGCACTTTCTCCCCATTTGAAATAATGACAAAGTAGGTTCAACTCCTGATCTTGTGGACTTGAAAAGACTTCAAGGACCAATAATAATAAAAGACCACCTTTTATAGGTGATACAAACTCCCCCTAACATTATTCATACCTCTTCTTACATTTATCTTCTCAAACATGCTCCATGACTAAACTCTTCTTTGATCATGCATAGCTTCTATGAAGATAAAACATAAATTAACACCATAAACTACATGAACTTACCTTGAAAACATTAAGAGGACTCCCCCTAGTTCACTTGAGCTTAGGTACCCTTTTGGGCATCTTCATACCATTTCCAAAAATGACGAATTAACATAATTTCCTACATACCTTAACTCTCAAATTCTACTGCATAGTCCTCTAATCCTATGATATATCCATTTATAGAACTTAAAAGCTCCCTTTTCTCATGCATGAATATTCAATACCTTGTCAAAACATATGACTTGGTTTGATCAAGTCATCATATTAATATTGTTGAATTTAAAACTCTAGCAAACTTCTTCATACAACTACCATGAATAAAATATATCACATATGCTCCCTCTCACATCATTCATAGTTATTCAATCCTTTAAAACTATCTATGTTAGTTCCCCCAAACTCCATGTTTCACCTATATCAAGACATCTTCAACAAGTATTTCAAAAAAACTAGGTCTACTAACAACACTTCAAACACTATCCACACACAATCAATATTCTTTTGAACCACCAAAATATCTCATATCTTTATTAGGTCAACTTAAACATGTTAAGTAAAAATTAATAACTCTCATTTGTATATCATAGAAACAAAATAAGTACCCTTTATCCTCTACAAGCCATCATGGTTTAGAACATTTTCAAAGCACTCTCATAGAACCATCTCATCTTTAGAACACTATGAACTCCATGACATACACAACTTGTCATATACAAAAATCTAAGACCTTCTTCATGATATCAACAATATGACAAAACATTCTCATCATACTCCATATTAGCCTTGTCTTTAGTCCTTATATGTAATATAATAACTTGACCATCCCTGATTAAACACTTGGAAACCTCCATTATCTGCCTATAGTCCTTTAGAAACAACATCTTCATTCTTCAAAATTTTACCAACTAGACCATCCTTTAGATTTGATCAAAACTTTGAATTTAGGATCATTGTCCCTAAATATATCTTCTAAATCATAACAATATAGAGTAGATTCATAAAACTCATTGCTCCCCCTTAGCCAAGCACATTTTCAAAATATATTTCTTGTCTTACAACATCAACTAAAGCTCATCTAGCATCCACCATGCTTCCTCTTGCATATCAAGTATGTCCTTAAATCCTAGATAGAGACACCCTAACCCATAATGTCCTAGAACAATGTAAAACCAAGATTTTCCCAAAACTCCTCATACTCCTCCTTGGTCATCTGATATAGATAGTTATTCTTCTTATTCTTTTTAGGCTTAAGAGAAGCATTTTGCTCATCCACTAAAATATTCTACTTTTCTTCTAAGATTGGATTGACAACATATGGAGACAACAAAGATTCATGACATACCTTTTCAACTAAAGAAATAACTTCATCAATGGGCATTGGCAACTGATGTTCTCTGCATAAATCTTGCTCAACAATAGCAAGATGTTCACTTATATTCATACACACCTCAGAAGTATTCTTAATTGGCACCTTATTCTTCTCCTTGAGTTTGGTATCTTCATTCCAAAAATGAGTAGACAATGAGATCTTTTTATTCTCTTCAACCTTTGTAGCATTCTTCACTTCATCAAATAGACCACTTGGACCAATAGACTCATTATGACTCACGCCTTTCATTTTTGGTTTACATAGGTTAACTTGTCTTCTTTCTTGCACTTTAGGAGTCTGATGGAACTTATTTTGACTTGATGGCCTTTATTTGTATAGCCTATCAATGTGACCAATCTTCTCATAGTTATAATAAACCATTACTTTTGAAGTGAACTCATCTTGCCTTACCTGATTTGGATAAAATATTGAAATGTGTCCTATGTCATAACAAATGAAGAACTCAACTTTGCTCATGCTATTTGATTGATAATTCCATTCATTCTTAGAATGTCTTCTACACTCTCTATCTCTATGACCAAATTGATTAAAAGTATAATAGTAACCATTAAAATTTTCATACCTCATGGCATTTGGTTATCTAATATTATTTTTCCTCATTTTGAAAAAAACCTTCATTTCTTGATTGATGATTAATCTTCAAAGTCTAATTATCCTTGTTAACATTATTCTTTATCTTGTCTTGAGTTAATTTTTTTTGTTCTTCCTTATAACCAAATCTAGTTTTATAACTAATATGATTTTGAATATTCAAAATGTTATTTATATCACTTGATCTCTTTTAAAACATCATATATGACTTCATCTTACTAGATGTCTTTTCTAACTTAGCTTTCATTGAATCATTTGCAATCACATACCTTAAACACTCATCTTCTTTAGCTTTCAAGCTTGTAAATAGGATTTTCAATTAAAAGTTAAGATACTTGACTATATCTTCATGTTCATTGGTGTCTTCATTCATTTTTGACTTAAACACTCTAAATTTCTCTTCACGGTCCTTGATTTGAGACTTCATATTTTTGTTAATCTTCTTCTCAATATTTAGTTCTTCAAAAACATTTCTCAATTCAATCTCACATTCCTCCTTGTCTTTTTCATTATCTATATCACTCCAAGTGGACTCTTTTTTATATGAGAAACTTCCTTCCTCAGCCATATACAAGATTTCATCTTCAATATCAAACTTAGAATCACTATCTTCACTCTCATCTGATGAGTTGCAAACTTTATTAGTGTAGAGACTCTTCTAATTGTCATACTTTCTAAATCCTTTCTTCCTCTTATTAGACCTAAATGCCTTCTTGCCTTCATCTTGTATTTCATCATGCTCTTAATCATCATTATTCTTATACTTATAAGGTCACTTGTTATCAAAGTGTCTTACTTCTCCATAATTGAAACATTTGAAGGGTAGTTTACCCTTATACTTCCCTGAGCTTATTTTCAATTTACTTATAAACAAAGATATTAGTTAATCATCAGATATCTCATCATACTTGACTTCCTTACCTTAATTTATTTTCTTATTTGGATTCATTTCTATCTTTAATGTTGCTTCCTCCTAATCTAGGTGGATCCATGTACCGTTCCATTTTTGAAAGTCTTAAAATTCTAGTCAAACCATTTTCACATCGTAAAATTCATCGAGAGCTTTCCGATGCTTCTTCTAGAATGTAAAACGGAGACTAGATGCTCGAGATAAAGCTTGCTAAAGCATTCCTGTGATAGGTGATTAATAGTTGTCAAAAAGTGATGTGGCACTGAGTAATACACCAAGTGATCCAATAACCATTTGACATGTGGAAATATGAATTGGTGTAAAAAAATTGGTTTGGTGTTTGTTTTTAGCCTCTGGTCTTTGACAAGCGGTCATATGAGGATTCGTGGGCCCCATTATTTACTTGTTGGGGGCCCTCAGTGAGGGTCAACACACTCTTATAGAGGGGTGCCTTGGCCTCTTATACTTCATATGTTATTGTTTACAACATTTTATTTAAGATACAAAGCTTCTCAAACACCACCAATGTGGGATAATTGTTTTCCACTTTATAATAAGACTTTTCAAACCTGCCACGCCATACCTTACCATGTAATGTCATGCCAAGACCATGTGTTAACACATTTTCTAACAGTGACCTAAGTTAGGTGCTAATATTAACCTTTGCACCTAAGTCTCCCCCCAAAAAGGGATGTTGGCATTCATCTTGGGGGTTGCCAACCCTTTTAAAGATAACAAATAGTTTTAAACTCCCAAATGTGGGATAAATGATAAGTGTAAAGCACCTAAGAAGGAGGATGATGACTTGAACCCTTGACTTGCCAAGCAAAAGAGATAAGTCTTGACCGCTTGAACCACAGGCTTGGAAGTGATATAAGAAGAGTGAATTTCCATTTGAGGGATATTAGGCAGCTAACTATGTAAATAATTAAGGTCACAGATTAATTTATGCTTTGTACAACCTTGGGCCTTTATTTTTAGGTCTAAGAGATATTTATATAGGCAAGGAGAGACCAAGGAAGGTGAATTGAAGACTTGAATTTAATTTTTAAGCCATTTAATGCACAAATTAATGGAAACGGTCCTCACTTTGAATGGACCCAGAGATGTAGGCTATTGAAGCCAAACTCCATTATCAATTTGCTGGTGATTTCTTCTGATTTTTCTCTACTATTTTATAATTTTGATCTTCATTTTAATATTGGTTTTAATTTCTTTATGCAAAATTTAAAGGAAAAGTCAAGAAATAGAAAGATCTTTTAAATTCAAAAGTGTGTTATTCAAATTTGCTACACTTTCATTTTCAATTCTCAAATCATATTTTTGGTATCAGAGCAGTTGTTATTTAATAGTGATTGCTAGTGTATGTTGACAAGGTCTAAATCCCAATAGGGTGAAGGCAAACTCGTTGAGTATAATCCAAAGATTGGCTCAAGGCGTGCTTCAAGGATGGTTAAAGAAGAGATGGAATCCGAATAAGATTTTCACCAAGCTTTCATGGAGATGAGAAGCATAGTTGAGGAATTATACCATGATAAACAAAAGAAATCCAAGAATGAGAAAGTTGATTCAAAAGAATTGAAAGGTAAAGAAACTAAAAAACCTTCTTCATCAGATGATGGTAAAAAAATTGTGGAATCTCTCCCTTCACTCAAATTAGATATTAAGTTTGAATTACTAATGTTTAATGGTGAAGTTAATGCTAAAAAAATGGATAATTAGGTCAAGCAGATAGAATTTTATTGCAGGGTCCAAAAGATTACAGGGGATGAATCAAAAATTCATTTGACTACTCTTCATATGGGAGGCACAACTCTCATCTGGTGGGAGAGTAAGTTGAAGGAAACCGAGCTTCAAAAAGGTAACTTGATTTCTACTTGGAATGAATTTGTTGAAGAACTCATAAAGCAATTTTATCCTTTAGTCTATATGCAACAAGCCATGATGGATTGGCAAATTTTCAAACAAGGAAAAGGCTAAAATGTTCAAGATTATACATAGGAATTTATGAAAAAAGCTTTACTTTTGAATGTTCCTCTTTACACACAAGAAACATTGCTAAAATATATAGGTGGGATACATAGTTACTTAAGACATATGATTCTTATGTTCAATCCCACTCATTTAGATGTCGTATGTGTACAAGCCACTCATTTAAATGCTAGAGGAAAATAATCAGAAGAATCTCTTCCTAAAGTTAATAGTAAGCAATTTATTGGATTAATTAAAACATGTTATTTATTTCACTAAGTTAGATTTGAGAAGTGGATATCATCAAGTAAGAATTAGTGAAGGTGATGTTTGGAAAACCACCTTCAAAACAAAATAAGGATTGTTTGAATGGCTTGTTATGCCTTTTGGGTTTTGTAATGCCCTGGCTACATTTATTAGATTCATGTATGATGTTTTCAGATAACTCCTTGATGATTTTGTTATAGTTTACTTGGATGATATATTGATTTTCAAAAATTCTTTGGAAGAGCATGTGATCCACATTAAGAAAGTCATGGATGCATTATGAAGGGAAAAACTTTATTTAAAAATGTCAAAATGTGAATCTGGCAAGACCTCTTTGATATACTGGGGTTAAATTGTAGGACATGGTGAATTGAAAATTGATCCTGCAAAAGTAGCAACCATTGTTAACTAGCCTACACCCACTAATACAACTAAGGTTAGAATTTTTCTTGGTGCAGTATAATTTTGGAGAAAGTTTATTACTCAATTTTCATATATTGCATCACCTTTGCATTTTTTGACAAGTGTGAAATAGGTCTTTCAGTGGGGAGGCAAACATCAAAAAACCTTCGACACTTTGAAAGAAAAGATAAGTACTGCTCTGGTCTTGGTACTTCCTGATATACAACAACCATTTGAGATCGAGATAGATGCAAGTGAGTATGCTATGGGAGCCATTTTAATGCAAGGTAAGAAACTAGTTTGTTATCATTCTAAAACTTTCACAAGTGCAGTAAGAAAATATCCCACTTATGATAAGGAATTATATGCCTTGGTTTAAAGTGTTAAAAAATGGAAACATTACTTAATGGGCAAAGAAACAATAATACATATATATCATCAGCCCTTACAGTATCTCTAATCACAAACTAAGCTACAACAGTCTAGACATTTTCATTGGATGGGTTTCTTACAACAATTTCATCTTGTGATTAAGTATAGAAAAGGTATTCAGAATAAGGTTACAGATATGCTATCTAGGCCTCCTATGGTTGTTGCATCTATTCTTTTACAACATGGTTATTTGTCTTATGAAAGTTATAAAGAAAAATATGATAAGGATCTTGACTTTTAGGATGTCTATAAAGACTTGATGAGCAGTAGACAAGTAGAAGAATTGGACTATCATGTACACAATGATCTTTTGTATCATTTGGGTAAACTATGTATACCTCAAAATGAGAGGGTGCACATGATTATAAAAGTACATACTTCTCTTATTTTTGGTCATTTTGGAGTTACTAAAATGGTTGCACATTTGAAAATGTATTGTTACTGGCCCCGTATGTAAGAAATTGTTGCCAAATATATTAAGGGATGTACTCTTTGTGCCATAAGCAAACCTAGTAACAAGAAACTAGCACTTTACACTCCTCTACCTATTCCTACTCACCCATGGGAAAGTATCTCCATGGATTTTGTGGGGGGGTTGCCTATGACACAAAGAAAACATGACTATTTATATGTGGTTGTGGATAGATTTAGCAAGATGTGTGTTTTGATTCCTTGCACAAAGCAAATTACTGGGGAAGGCACTGCACACTTGTTCTTTAAACATGTATGGGTTCATTTTGGTTTGCCTACTTCAATTATTTCTGATCAGGATTCTCAATTTATTAGCGAGTTTTGGTCAACTTTATGGGGACTAATGGACACTAAATTAAAAAAGAGCACTGCATTTCATCCATAAATTGATGGGCAAATAGAGGTTGTGAATTGAACTATGGTACATTTGCTTAGAGGTTATAGTAATAAAAATCCAAAGTTATGGGATGAACAATTGTGTTACATACAACATGCATATAACTAAGCACTTCATTCTTCTACTATGAAATCTCCATCTGAAGTTTGTTATGGATACTTGCCTAAATCTCCTCTAGATGTTTGCTATGGATAGGTATAGCTGTTGGTGAACCAAAATAAGCCATTCAAGCTAAGAAGTTCATTGAAAAAATATAGCTCATACATCAGACTATTCATACTTAATTGGAGAAAAGTCAAGCCAAGTATAAAGCTAGACAAGACAAACATCATATTGATCACCAATTTGTTGTAGGTGATATGGTATGGATTCACATTAGTAAGGAAAGACTAACAGGTGAAGGTAAAAATTTGAAACCAATCTGGTATGGTCCTTTTTAGATTATGGAAAAAATTGGTACAAATGCTTTCCAGTTAGATTTACCATCTTACATGCAGATTTATTCAGTTGTAAATGTGGAAAATGTGAAATTATATGAGCCTCTAATGATTATTGATCATGATGAAAGTGTATCCGTTCCTTCTATTGATGATTTTGCTCTTGAATATCTAATAAAACTATAGGAAGATACTATTATTGATTGGAATATGCAGACTTCATGAAGAGGTGATGTTGAATATCTTCATGTTGGTCTAAAAGGGATGCACCCAAATAAGGCCAAATGGATGGAAGCTAAAAGGGTGAGGGAGAAATACCCTCACCTCATTACCAATTAATTTTAACTTTCAGAGGTCCAAACGTTTCCAGCAGGGAGGAGTGATCTAGGTGGATCCATGTACCATTCCATTTTTGAAAGTCTTCAAATTTTGGTCAAACCATTTGCACATCATAGAATTCATCAAGGGCTTTTTGGCACTTCTTCTGGAACACAAAATGGAGACCATATGCTCAAGATAAAGCTTGCTGAAGCATTCTTGTGATAGGTGATTAATAGGTGTTGAAAAGTGATGTGGCATTGAGTAATATGCCAAGTGGTCCAATAACTATTTAACATGTGGCAATATGAATTGGTGTAAAAAAATTGGTTTGGTGTTTGTTTTTATCCTCTAGTCTTTGATAGGTGGTCATATGAGGATCCGTGGGCCCCGATATTTACTTGCTAGGGGTCCTCAGTGATGGTCGACACACTCTTGAAGAGGGGTGCCTTGGCCTCTTATACTTCATATGTTATTATTTACAACATTGTATTTAAGATACAAAGGCTACTCAAACCCCACCAATGTGGGATAATTGTTTTCCACTTTATAATAAGACTTTTCAAACCTACCATGCCATACCTTGCCATGCAATGTCATGCCAAGACCACATATTAGCCATGACAATACCATGTGTTAAGACATTTTCTAATGGCAGCCTAACTTAGGCACCAAGATTAACCTTTGCACCTAATTCTCCCCCCAAAAAGGGATGTCAGCATTCATCTTAGGGGTTTCCAACCCTTTTAAAGCTAACAAATAGTTTTAAACTCCCAAATGTGGGATAAATGATAAGTGTAAAGCACCCAAGAAGGAGGCTGATGACTTAAACCCTTGACCTACCAAGTAAAAGAGATAAGTCTTGACCACTTGGGCCATGAGCTTGGAAATGATATAAGAGGATCGAATTTCCATTTTAAGGATATTAGGCAGCTAACTATGTAAAGAATTAAGAAGGTCAGAGATTAATTTATGCTTTATACGGCCTTGGGCCTTTATTTTTAGGTCTGAGAGATATTTATACAGGTAAGCAGAGACCAAGGAAGGTGAATTGAAGACATGAATTTAATTTGTAAGCCATTTGATGCACAAATTAATGTAAATGGTCCTCACTTTGAATGGACCTGGAGACATAGGCTATTGAAGCCAAACTCTGTTATCAATTTTCTAGTGATTTCTTTCAATTTTTCTCTGCTATTTTATAATTCTAATCTTCATTTTAATTTTGGTTTTAATTTCTTTATTCAAAATTTAAAGGAAAATTTAGGAAATAGAAAGATCTTCTAAATGCAAAAGTGTGTTATTTGAACTTGCTAAACTTGCATTTTCAATTTTTAGATCACCTCCTTTGGTAGTTTATCATGGTTGACTCTCATCTCATAGGCAGTAAAGATGCCATGCAATTTATCCATCTTCATTTGAGTAAGATCATGACTTTCTTCTATAGTAGACACCTTAGAATCAAACTTGAGGGAGAAAGACCTTAATACATTTTATACTATAGTAGCTTATTTAAGCTTCTTTCTAAGACCTCTAATAATGTTCACAATCTCATCAACTCTTTACAAAAAGGATGCCATAAAATCTTCTTCCATCATTTTGAGACTCTCAAATTATCTTCAAAAATTCTATAACTTGGCCAACTTGACCTTTGAATCCCCTTCATAAATGATCTATAATTTGTCCCATATCTCTTTGGTAGATTTAAAATGGATTACCTTGGTGAAATCAGTCTCTATAAGACCATAAGTGATGGAATTCATTGCCTTAGAATTGCTCTTACAAAGCTTCTTATTAGCTACACTAGTTAGAGGGGTTGAAGGGGCTAAATATCCATCTATAACATATTTCCAAATGTCAAACCCTATTAACATGATGTAGATATTCATTCTCACTATCCAAAATATATAATTAGACCCATTAAACATTGGTGATTATTTTTTAGAGAAACCTTACATCTGTTGACTTGTTATATTGCACCTTGGATTACCTTCAAATGGTTAAACTTACAAAGAAGTTCCTTCTCTAATACCAATTTTTAGAGGTATAATCACTAAGAGGGGGTGTTGAATCAATAATGAAAGATAATCCAATTCAATTCCAAACTATTAAGCATTTATCATACATCAACTTTATCAAGTAGCATAAACATAAAATTACATACATAAAAAGCATACAAAATAGCATACATCACATGAACATATCATATATGTGGGAAACCCTCTTAGGAGGTAAACCCCACTAAACCCTAAAATATGGACTACAATCCTATAATAACAAGATAAAACATTTAAACCAACACAAATTGATGAAGGAACACCCATCTCTTAGTTTAATAAGACACCAATCCCACTAGGAGCTACTACCCCTATATAGTTGAGCACCCACAACAACTAGACCTTTACCAAGTTTTATCTTGCAACAAGGAACCAACTTCCTAGGAAAATAAGCACCCACTTATCTACCTAAATAGATCACCTTGAAAACCTATTGATACTCTTCAATTTAATATGATCACCTTCATCTTCACTCTCCAAACTCTCTCAAGCTACCTCTAGGACTAACTCACTCAAACTACCTCTATTAGGCTCATTAGTTCTAATGACCTATGTGTCTACCTACATCAACTTAATCAAATAAACATGTCTGATATTTTTTTCTCTCTAATAGTCCTAACTAAATTATACCTTTTATTTCCAAGGTTATCTTCTTCACTTGAATCCACTCACACACCATAAGCATAATTAGTCCAATTATGCCTTGCATTTATACCACTCTCTTCCTTTAACCTATCTTGGTCAACCAATATGCTTTATATACTTGAACAAAAATTAACATAGGTCCATACACACATTACATGTGAGAACCACATTCTTCATAGGTCATATAATAACTCATTATCCTCAAACCATCATTAGGTCTTGGTGAGACCTAAAATAATTAGGCTTTCCTACTCATACATTACATGTGAGACTACTTGGACCACCTTCATCCTTCACCAATGATTAAAACACATAAAACTTGTCTCCAATAGACCATTTTTTACTCCTATATGGTTCCATGCTACCTATAACACCAAATCACACTTTGAACCTACCAATTAGGTCTCTTTTCTCTTTATATATTCATATATAGGAAACATAGTCTCAAACTTCTAAAGCAAATACTCAAGTATTTCACATAGACATATTATTATATCACATGGGTGAACCCTTTAGGGCCTTTTAAAAACCTCTATGTTATTTATACACTTCAACACAATCTTTAAGCACTTAAATCAACTATCACAAAATGACCATTCAAGTTAGTTACACACAGTCAAAATATAGTTATACTATTTTGACTCTCCATATCTGATCAGGGGCATATCATGACATCTAATGCTTTCTCACAATCATTAAATAATTATATAACATCTTTGAGCTCATTTTTTTCTTTAATTCTACTTAGAACACCTTCATCTTACCTCTGTAAGATGGTCACTCAAATTATTAGTACATTCAACAAACACAATCAACTTCTAAGCCTTTCTTAAAACTTAATATGGATTGGTCAAACCTCCATAATCCATAAAAATAGTATTCATGTAGTCTAAAACACTCTCAAATATTTATTTCTTCTTGAAATATCAAAACACTATCAATAAAAACTCAATTATCTTTCTTGTGTCACTTATAGACCATGGTCAAACACAAAGTCAACATTGAAGCTTAATATATACAATTTTATAGACATTCAGACCTTCTAATGAAATTTTTTGGATGTTAATTTAATTCCACTATATATTTTCCTTTTACACCACCATGAAATTCATCTTGAATCAAAATATATATCTCAAAAACTATAGACTAATTCTCCCTCATTAATTTGAATATTCAAATTCCAATGGTCACTAAGTAAATGATAAACATCAGACACTTTGACATCATCTCATGTTCCCTATAAACTTTTAAAAAATTCAATCCATTTATTTCCTTGTGATTATATTGGTCTTTAACCTAAAATCACTCACTATTGATCTTAGATCTATGCTTCCATGATCGTGCCATTTGATAGCTCTAAGTACCTTCTATGCACCTTATACCATTTACTCAATGCGATTATGACACATGGTATTATATATGTAATAAGAGCATCATTTGACTTATTTACTTAATTAATTCCATTTATTTCTAACTATATGATCATATTCTCACCATTGATCTTTATCTAATAGGTTTCACACTTATCGTAGATCTGTTACACAAACTCCATGATTGACACATGTCACTAGCATGTGCAATATTGAATATTTGATTTTTAAATACATAATTGGATCCTTATATAGTTAAATTAAATGATCATCACTATATATTTGATCCTAATAAATTCTCACTATAGATAGTTGATAATGCAAATTTGGCTATGGGAACTTGGTAAACTCTATTTGAGAAGCCAACTTTGCAACTTAATAAATTTTTCTATGCTCCATGTCCAAACCTAAAATTTGAACCATATGATCACCTTTTATATGGTAATCCATCCATGTATAAAAATTATCCTTAAACATTCACATGTGTGAAATATGACATCACCAAACTTCTTACTAAACCTTATTTGTTAAGATGACTACTTAAGCTTAGACATTCATATGACTATTCTGATGAATTACATTCACTGCCATAAGAAATATAAGAACTCATAACATCCCATAGGGTCTATATAAAATTTTCATACCATTAATATCATTCAAATTTCCTCACTAAGTTAAACATTGAATACCCATGTAGGAACACTAAAGTACGTTGAAGCACACTTTATCATTGTTAATCTAACACACATGAGACCTCATCAAAAACCTTAGTCGCTTTGGAGACATCAATAAAAAACCTCCAAAAATATCCCCCTTTGTCATTTATGACAACACCAATACAAATCTTATGCTCTAATTTTATCTCTCTCTTTAATCACTTTCTCCCCCTTTGACACAATGACAAAGTGGTCTCAACTCTTGATCCTAAGGACCTAAAAATACTTCAAAGAACAATAATAGGAAAGGACCACCTCTGAGATATGATACATATTCTCCCTAACATTGTGCATACCTATTCTTCCCTTGAGCTTCATAATAAAACTCCATGACTACACTCTTCTTTAATCATACATATCTTCTATGAATACAAAACATGCATCAACATCAAAAACTACATGAACTTACCTTGAAAACATTAAGAGGGATTCCCCCTAATTATCCTAAGATTAGGCACCCCTTTGATCATCTTCATACCATTTCCAACAATGATGAATCAACATAATTTCCTACATACCTTATCTCTTAAATTCTACTACACAATCCTCTGATCCTAGGACCTAACCATTTACAGAACTTATAAGCTCCCTTTTCTCATGCATGAAGATTAAATACCTTATCAAAACATATGTCTTGGTTTGATCAAGTCATCATATTAATCTTCTTGAATTCACAATTGTATTAGACTTTTTCATATCATCACCATGACTAAAACATCTCACATATACTCCCCCACATCATGTATAGTTCTTCAAGCCTTTCAAACTATCTGAGTTAGCTCCCCCAAACTCCATGTTTCACCTATATCATCACATCTTCAACAATTATTTACAATAAACAAGGTCTACCAATAACACTTCAAACACTATCCACACATAGTCAATATTCTTTTGAAACCACTAAAATATCTCATATCTTTATTAGGTCAACTTAAACATCTAAAGTAGAAATGAATAAATCTCATTTGGATATCATAGAAACAAAATAATTACAATTTATCCTTTACAAGCCATCATGGTTTATAACCTTTTCAAATCACTCTCATGGAACCATCTCATCTTCAAAACACTATGAACTCTATGACATACACAACTTGTCATATACAAAGCTCTGAGACATTCTTCATGATATCAATAATATGACAACACATTCTCCTCATACTCCATATTAACTTTTTCTTTAGTCTTTCTATGTAATATAATAACTAGACAACACACCATCCTTGATTAGACACTTGGAAACCTCTATTCTCTACTTACAGACCTTCAAAACCACCATCTTCATTCTTCACCATTTTACCAACTAGACCATCTTTTAGATTTGATTAAAAAATTAACTTTAGCATCATTGTCCCTGAATATATCTTCTAAATTACAACACTTTGGAGCAAATTCATAAAACTCATTTCTCCCCCTTATTGAAGCACATTTTCAAAAAATCTTTCTTTTCCTGCAACATCAACCAAATCTCATTTGGCATCCACCATTCTTCCTCTTGCTTTTCAAGTGTTTCCTTGAATCTTGGATAGAGACACCCTAACCCATAATGTCCTAGAATAATGTGAAACCAATAATTACCCATAACTCCTCATACTCCTCCTTGGTCATCTGATAATGATATTTCTTCTTCTTTTGAGGCTTAAGAGAAGCAACATGCTCATCCACTACAATATTCTCCTTTTCTTCTAAGATTGGATTGACAACATAAGGATATAATAAAGATTCATGACATACATTTTGAACTGAATAAAGAACCTCATCCATGGTCACTGACAACTAATGTTATTTGCATAAAACTTGCTCGACAACATTAGGATGTTCACTTATATTCATACACACCTTAGAACGAGTCTTAACTTGTACTTTGTTCTTCTCCTTGAACTTGGTCTCTTCATTCTAAAAATGAGCAGACAATAAGATCTTATGATTCTCTTCAACCTTATATCATTTTCCACTTTAACAAACATACCACTTAGACCTATAGACTCATTATGACTCACACCATTCATCTTTGGTTTCTATCAATTAACTTGTCTTCTTCCTTGCACTCTAGGAATATAATTGAGCTTATTTTGACTTGATGGCCTTTGCTTGTAGAACCTACCAATGTGACCAATCTTTTCACAGTTGCATTAAACCATTATTATTAAAGTGAATTCATCTTTCCTTACCTAACTTGGTTAAAATCTTACAATGTGTCCTATGTCATAATAAATGAAGCAATTAAATTTTATCATGTTATTTGATTGATGATTCCAGTCATTATCAATAGCTCTTCTACACTCTCTATCCCTATGACCAAATTGATTACAAGTATAGCAATAACCATTAAAATTTGCATACCTCATGGCATTTGGTTATCCAAACTAATTTTTCCTCATTCTTCAAACACCTCATTCCTTAGCTAATAATTGATCTTCAAGGCCTAATTATACTTGTTCACTTTGGTCTTTATCTTGTCTTGAGCTAAATTCTTTTGTTCTTCTTTTTAACCAAGTCCATTTCTATAACTATGACTATTCAAAATGTTGTTTAGATCACTTGAGCTCTTTTTAAACATCACATATGACTTCATCTTACTATATGTATTAATTAACTCATCTTTTAATGACTTATTTAAAATCACATACCTTGAACACTTATCTTCTTTAGCTTTCAATCTTGTAGATAGGATTTCTAATTGAAAACTGAGATGTTTGACTATATCTTCATGATACTTGGTGTATTCATTCATTCTTACATTAAACACTCTGAATTGCTCTTCATAGTCCTTGATTTGAGACTTCATATTATTTTTAATATTATTCTTAATATTTAGTTCTTCACGATCATTCCTCAATTCAGTCTCACAATCCTTCTTGTCTTCTTCATTATTTATCACTCTAAGTAGACTCTCTTTCATATGAGCAACTTCCTTCCTCAGCCATGTATAAGAATTCCTCTTCAATATCAAACTCATAATCACTATCTTCACTCTCATTTTATGAGTTGAAATATTTATTGGTGTAGAGACTCTTCTTGTTGTCATAACTTTTGAATCCTTTCTTCCTCTTATCAAACCTAAATGTCTTCTTACCTTCTTCTTGGATTTCATCATGCTCTTCATCATCATTATTTGTATGCTTATGAGGATACTTGTTATCAAATTTCCCTACTTCTCCATAATTAAAAAATTTGAAGGGTAGTTTACCCTTATACTTCCCTAAGCCTATTTTCAATTTACTTGTAAACAAAGGGAAAAGTTAATCATAATATATCTCATCATAATTGAGTTTCTTACCTTGATTTAGTTTCTTGTTTGTTTTCATTTCTATCTTGAATGTTTCTTCCTCCTTTGATAGTTTGTCATGATTGACTCTCATCTCATAGGTAGTAAACATGCCATGCAATTCATCCATATTCATCTCAATAAGATCATGAATTTATTCTATAGTAGACACTTTAGAATCAAAATTGAGGGAGAGAGACCTTAATACATTTTTTACTATAGTAGATTCTTCATTCTTCTCTCTAAGATCATTGATAATGTTCATAATATCATCAACTCTCTACAAAAAAGATGCCATATAATCTTATTCCTTCATTTTGAGACTCTCAAATTGTCTTTAGTGAGTTTGTACCTTAGCCAACTTGACCTTTGAATCCCATTCATAAATGATTTACACTTTGTCCCATATCTATTTGAAATATTTACAATGGATTAACTTGGTGAACTTAGTCTTTAAAAGATAATTATTGATAGCATTCATTGCCTTAGAATCACTCTCACACAACTTCTTATAAGCTACACTAGTTAGAGGGGTTGAGGGGGATGAATATCCATCCATAATAGATTTCCAAATGTTAAACCCTATTCACATGATGTAGTTATTCATCCTTACACTTTGAAAAACATAATTAGACCCATTAAACATTGGTGATTGATTTGTATAGAAACCCTACATCTGTTGACTTGCCATATTGTACCTTGGATCACCATCAAGTGGTTAAACTTGCAAAGAAGGTCATGCTTTGATACCAATTTTTAGAGGTAAAATAAATAAGGGGGTGTTGAATCAGTGATATAAGATAATATAATTCAATTCCTAACTCTTAAACATTTATCATACATCAACTTGATCAAGCATCATAAACATGAAATAACATATATCCAAAGCATACAAAAGAGCATACATCACATGAACATATCATATATGTGGGAAACCCTCTTGGGGGATAAAACCCACTAAATCCTTAAATATGGATTAAAGTCCTATAATAACAAAATACAATAATTATGCCAATACCAACTGATCAAGGAACACCCATCCCTTAGTTTAGCAAGACACCAATCCCATAAAGAGCCATTACCTCTGTCTAGCTGAGCACCCACAACAACTAGACCTTTATTAAGATTTATCTTGTAAGGAAGAACCAACCCCCTAGGAAAATAAGTACCCACTCAAATACCTTAATATATCACCTTAAACACATGTTACTACTCTTCAATTGATGATGATCACCTTCATCTTCACTCTTCATATCCAAGCTCTCTCAAGTTACCTCTAGGACTAACTTACTCAAACTGCCTCTTCTAGGCCCATTACATGTAATGACCTATGTGTCCACCTACATCAACTTAATTAGATAAACATGTCTAATATTTTTTTCACTCTAATGGTCCTAACTAAGTTGTACCTTCTCTTTCCAAGGTTCTCTTCTTCACTTAAATCCACTCACACACCATAAGCATAATTAGTCCAATTACGCCTTGTATTTATACCACTCTCTTCCTTTAACCCATCTTGGTCAATAAATATGCTTTGCATATTTGAACCAAAATTAACATATGTAAATATACACATTACATGTGAGAACCACATTATTCATATTTATGCTAACAACTCATTATCCCCAAACCATCATTAGGTCTTGTTGAGACCTAAAACAATTAAGCCTTCATACTCACATGTTACATATGAGACTACTTGCAACACCTTCATCATATACCATTGATTCAGACACAAAAACTATCTCAAATAGACCCTTTTTTACTATAATATGGGTCCATTCCACTTGGAACACCAACTCACACCTTGAACCTACCAATTAGGTCTCCTTGCTTGTTAGATCTTCATATACAAGAAACATAGTCTCAAATTTTTGAAGCAAATAAATAAGTCTTTCACATATGCATATTATTATATTACATACATAAACCCTTAAATACATTTTCAACACCTATATTTTCTTTATACACTTTAACACAAGCTTAAATCACTTAAATCAACTCTCAAAAAATGACCATTCAAGCTGGTTACACATAATCAAAATATAGTTATACTATTTTGACTCTCCATATCTGATCAAGGGCATATAATGGCATCCAATGATTTATCATAAGCCTAATATAATTATATAACATCTCCATGCTCATTTTTTTCTTTAATTCTACATAGAACACCTTCAAAGTTAAAGCACTATCAAGAACAAGTCAATTATCTTTCTTGAGTCACTTACAGACCATGGTCAAACATAAATTCAACATTAAAGATCAATATCTATAATTTTATAGACATTTAAACATTATAATTAAATTTTATTGATGATAATTTAATTCCTCCACAACTTTTCCTTTTACACCACCATGAAATTCAACCTAAATCAAAAGATATAGCTAAAAAATTATAGACTCATTTTCCCTCATTCATTTGAATATTCAAATTCCAATGCTCACTATGTAAATGCTAAACATCAAACACTTTGACATCATCTTTTGCTCCCTAAAAACATCAAAAAAACATGATCCATTGATATCCTTAGAAGTAGCCTAGTCTTTAACATCTAATAACTCACCATTGATCTTATATCTATGCTTCCATGATCGTGCCATTTGACAGCACTGCATGCCTTCTACGCACCCTATACCATTTAGTCAATACACTTGCACCACATGGAAATTATGCATGAAATATGAGAACCCTTCAACTTATTTACTTAACACATGCTATTGATCTCTAACTTCATTATCATATGCTCATCATTGACCTCTATTTGATAAGATTCACGCTCGTCATAGATCTACTGCTCAAATTCCATGATTGTGACACATGTCACTAGCATGGGAAATCTTGACTATTTTAATTTTAAATACATAAATTTTTCCTTATCCAATCATATTAAATATACAACATAAAATTTATATATAAAATTAAGCCTGAGGTTCCTCTTTTCTTGCTAACCATTCAGGCATTTAGAAATAATATACATAATTTTTTAATAGATTCTATATCTTTATATACTATGATTCCAATCTTTATTTTATAAAATTTGGGTTTAACCCTAAGCCTATCAAAGAGGATTGTTTGATAGCTAGATAAGATAGTAATACTGGTGATAGGAGAACTCAATGATGTAATAATCTAGGTTGCATCAGAACCTCGAGTAGAGATGACTATAGACATATCGGTATTATATATTCTTAGGGGATATGGGCTACTATTAAGTAGATATTTGTTGAATATGCTCAATGGATATCTTTCCATAGACTTCTCTCACATTTAGTTACCATGGAGGTATTGTCAACTAGATTAGGATTTATTAAAATCTAAGGATGAAGCATCCTAGTATAGATTAAAACACCACTGTTGAGGAACTTATAAATCTCCTAGTCTTGGAATTTATACATTTACTATAAAATATGAAGTGCAGGAAGAAGTGCAAGACCCTTGCCAATTATGGACCCTCTATTTTAATAGAGCTATATCCAAGTAAGGATCATCTATTTTTATATAAAGGATTAAGTGTTGGTATTAAATTGGTCAATCCATAAGGAAAAAAATTCTTAGTAGCGTACAGGTCCAATTTCCATGCACCATCAACATAATAGAGTATGAGGCCTTAGTTTTTGGAATATATTTTTCCCTCAAGAACATTATCAAGGAACTATTGGTATACATAGACTTAGAACTAGTAATTAACTAGGTCAAAAATAAGTACCAATTCAAATTATCATATTTAAATATGTACAAGCATAGATCCTAGGATTTAATTGAGTCATTTGAGACTTTTAATATAGTGGTCGTTCTAAGAGAATAAAAATAAGCTACTAATTCACTGGCCACTTCAGTAGTAAATTTAGCACTTCTATAAAATTTAAAATTATAGAATTTATCCATCAAATTGGTACCTTATCCATCAATGCCAAAAAATGTTGAAATTTTCCAAGTATTTGATGGTGACCAAAAGATCATCTAGTTTTTGACTAATTCAGGATAATTTGAGTCCCAAATAATTGATGAGAGAAGCCATGGGTACTAAGAAGAATTGAGTGAAAAGTATGTCATCCAACTCAAGGAAAATCACCTCCCATTGGGGGTGATTGCCTTGGAAAGGAATTTTGATATAGATCCTCAAGCACAATAATAAAGGTAGATCAAGGTTAATGAGTTTGAGTTTAGATTAGAAAATTTAGGTGATGAAAGAGACCCATCCCTTGTCAATATTAGCTTAAGTTTCACTCTAAATGAAAGGCAAAGGGTTAAAGAATTGATCATCAAATATAAATATCTAATTTCATGTAACTATGATGACTTAAGGATATTCAATCCTAAAGTCATCACCCATACAATTCCACTCAATTCAAATCATAAATCATTTAGGTAGAGGCAAAGACTAGTCAATCCTATCCTAGAACCATTGATCCAAAAAGAAGTAGAGAAGATGCTAAGTTCCCTAATAGTTATTCCTATTAGGTATTCAACTTGGGTGGCTAATATAGTTCTGGTCAACAAAAATAATAGAAATAACATTGTGTGTCAAATTCAAGAAATTGAATAAAACTTATGAGAAAGACAACTATCTCTTGCCTTCATTAAATGAGGTGATATAGACTAAGTGGTTATGGAATGATTTCTTTCTTAGATGTATTTTTATTATATAATCAATTACTATCATAATTAGAAGATGGGATGAAAACCACATTTACAAAAAAATGGGAATCTATATGTATAAATGCATGCCATTTAGGTTGTTCAATGTTGGAGTTAATTTTTAAATAGTGATGGATCACTCATTCTAGGTACTAATAAGAAAATGCATAATTATATACATGGATGATCTCAATGTTTTATCTAAGAACATGGTTGATCACATAGACCATATTTAGTCTGAAAGGTGTAGGAAGTTTTATATCTCACTGAACCCCAAAAGGAGCATTTTTAGCGTTATCAAAGGCAAGTTACTAGGATATATTATCACTAAAGATGGGATCACCATTGATCCATAAAAAATCCTAGGTATTTCTAAAATAATGTTCCTAAATAGCAAAAAAGTGATTAAGTCCTTATTTGGGAAGAATAATTTTGTGAGAAAATTCATATTGGGATTTGTAGAGATTGTGAGAACCCTGAACATAATGCTCAAACAAAATTCTAAAGTGGAGTGGATGCCTGAATCCAAGAAGTATTTCCAAGACATAAAGAAGGCTATATCATAGGCCCTAGTGTTGATAATCTTTGATTTCACTAAAGACTTTTTATTGTACTCATTCACATCAGAGCATATGATTGTTATTGTACTCATGCAAAGGAAGAAAGTAAGCATCCTATCACTTTTATGAACACTAAATTAAAATATGTAGAGCTCAAATACTTCCTAATTGATAAACAAAGCTTTTCATTTTTTTAAGTAATCAAAAAATTTGGACACTATATCTTGAGGAACATGACCATTACTATTGTACCAAATCCTATTATCAAGATTACACTAGGGTAGAATGAATTGGGAGAGTATAGGGGCAAATGGATGGAAAAAGTACAAAAGTTTGATATTGAGATTAAACCCACAAAAAACATTAGAGGATAAGGTATTTTTTAGTTGATGATTAAACCAGACCCATGCATCATCATTGAATAATTCTACCAAACACAGGCTTCTCAAGAGGAATGGTCAAGTATTATTTAGTTCTTACTCACTAGAACATGTCCCTCAGATCTCAAAAGAGAGAGAAAGAGAGCCTTAAGACTTAAAGCTACTCATTATATGATTGGGAATGGAATCCTCTATAAGAATAACTATGAAGGAATATATTTAAGATATGTATCACATGGAGAATCCTAAGATATTCTATAAAATCCATGTCGAAATTTTGGCAATAACCACCCATCAAGAAATACATAGCCCATAAAATATTAAGGATGGGTTATTATTGGCCAATAGTCTTCAAGGATGCTCAATATTATGTATGTGCCATGAATGTTAGGTCTTGGCAGAAAGTGAGGTGCATGAAACAATGCCCCTATAACCTATGATTGAAGGTAAGTCATTCACCCAATGGGGATTATATTCAATTGGTTTTATAAACCTAAATTCTTTAACTAGGCATAAATTTATGCTCATTGCTACAGATGATTGTACTATATGGACTAAGATAGTAGACACCAAGAACTCAAGATCATAATATGTGATCATTTTCCTTAAAGATCATATCACAACTAGGTTTTTTACACCTATTTCATTATTTATTTATAATGGGCCAACATTTCAATCATCTGAGTTTATAGAGTGGACCCATGATAATCATATCATAACTAGACCATCCTCCAATCACTACCCATAGAGGAATGGATTGGTTAAATAAACCAATAAGAACCTCATTGATGCTATCAACAAATATATTGTAGACAAGCCTAGAGAGTGTTATCTCTTATCAAAGTATGCACTTTGGGTAGATCAAACTCAATACAAGCAAGCCCTTAAAGCCTTGCAATATCTACTAGTTTATAAGAAATAGCTAGTGTTCTTAATCATGTTGAAATTTCTAACATATCAATTTATGCATGAATACATGGAACCCAATGATAAGATAGATTCCATATTATTAAATATCATATAAATGGAATATTCTATAAATGAATTATTATAAAACTTTAGCAAACATCAATATGTAGTCAAAATATGGTTTGATAAGAGAGAGAAATCTAAAGCATTCATAATTTTTGACCTGGTATTTGTATGAGACAAAGCCCATAAAAATAAAGGAATGTATTACAAGTTCACCCCATTATGGATAGGACCTTATCATATTTTAGATATCTTGGGTAATAATTCTTTCCATTTGAAGGACTTCTAAGGTAATGAATTGACATATCTAGTCAATGGATAGTTTTTGAAGCATTACTTCATGGTTGCTCCATGTAGAGAGCTTTCTGAGTAATAACGGATGTTTTGATAGAGGTAGGGGAAGGTTAGATTTTATTTATTAGTTATCTTCCTTATTTCATTCATTTTATTCCATTAAAAGTACTTCACGATTTCTAGATTAATCATTTTTGCTTTCTATATTTTTTTGCTTAGTATATTTATTTGTTTTGTATTAGTTTTCACACTTTCTAGTGTAGTTTTCCTTTCATGAAAAGCTAATTAATCACTCTTGGTATAATCAAACAACAACCTATGTATTTTTAGTTCAAATCAAATTGATGGGTGTTGTATCTTTTAGTTCATAATTCTTAATCCAGGTAAGCATTAAGAGAGTTAGCCATGACTATGTCATAAAGCTAATAATTCTATCAGGTATGTAAAATTTGATCCCATAGTTCTATGCAAATTTAGAAATCTATCCTTATCTCCTTGGGTCAAATGCACATTAAATACTAATACTTGTTTGAGGTAACAACCAATCATGGGTAAAATTTATAGGGACATTTTAATTAACCAAATTTTACTAATACCATCTCATGGTGGTCACCTTCTTCCCTCTTTTGTTCAGAAATCAAAAATTAAAAGGAAAATGAAAAGGCATAGTCCAAAAGTCCAAAAAAAATCAAAGAAGATTAAAAGCCTATATGATGAAATAAGATCAAATATCACACATCATGGGAAAATATGGTGGAAGAGAGAAAAGGTGATCAAAGGTATCTCTCTTGGGGTTATGGATGCCTAGTTGGTAGCAGAGAAATGCTTGAGCTCCCAAAATTTATATTCACTTAACCTCTAATTAGAATGAAACCTATAGGTCACCACATGTCTTTACCTAAAACCCTTTGTTAAAAAATAAATAATATCAATTTCCCACACACAAGTTCATGCTATGAGTGAATTTAGTATATTGCATGGAATTATTAAGAGTCTCTTTTATGTTTCTAATTTAATCATTTCTTTTAGAATGGTTCATGGTTGATATTTGGATTGCAAAAATATAGATTTTGGGTTCTTGAAACTCAAGAGTATTCACCCATGTGGGTTGTCATTTGTTGTATACAACACACCCCACCTTGTAAGAGGGGATTCATTTTTTTGAATAAAGACTAGAAGGCTTATTATTCATTTGATATATGCATGTATATCTTTAGAATTTGAACATTTTTTATTAGTATAGCACATTTTGGTTGCACTTGATCTCCCATTACACCCCTATTTTTAGTAAAATTACTTATTGGGACTAATATATTAATGGAAATTTTAGAAGGTTTTGATATCCATGATAGGCATTTAGGTTTATTTATTTAGACTCTTTTATTCAAAGTTACTTATTCAGGGTTATTTTATTCAGCATTATAGACATTTTTGGTCTTTGGCAACTTTTGATCTCTAAAAACTTTTTAGTCTTCCTCATTTTGGTCTTCAAAAACTTTTCAATTAGAAACTATTAATTTGGGAAGTTTATTTTGAATTTTTTCTGGTCTACAACTTTACTCTTTGACAACTTTCCTTTAGATCATTTTTTTTGTAAGCTTTACTTTAGAATGGTCTTCAGAAGGTTTTGGTCTTCAAAAACTTTCTCATTGGCAGCTTTCATTCAGGAGGTTTCAGTTGGGAATTTTTCTCTTGAAAACATTTTCCCAAATGATAATCTCCCCAAAGAACATTTTTTTCAATAACTTTCCCTATGGTTACTTTTATTTAAATCCTTTCGATCAATAATTTTCTATTTGATGAATTTCCCAGATAAGTCTTCCTAAAGGAATATCTTTGAAGAACACTTTGGTCTTTGGGATCTTTCATTAGAAACCCTAGTCTCACCATATCATATCATTCATTAAAAAATTCAAAGGTCAATCCCCTGACTAAACCATAGAGTGATAAGTGTCAAAATAAGAAGTAACTTTATGGCACCTTGAATGAGTAAGCATCATATGTGGCATGCTCACTAATCTTAGGTGGTCTAGTTTGGATTGAATTAAGGTGACAAGTTCCTAGACATTAGTGATTAATAGTAAACAAATTAACATAAATTCTAAAATTTATAATATCAAGCCATTAATTGAGTTTAGATCATTTGATTTTCATCAAACTCAAGTGCACATAGCCTTCTATGATTTTAAAAACCCTAGCTACATCTAAAATAAACTATAGTTTATGTAACAGAGTTCTAGGTTGCCATTTTAAAAAGCTTTGATCACACCATCATTAAGAAACAATAATGCCATATTCATCTAGGGCATACAAGTGAGTTTTAGCACCATCTAAGTTCTCCATTAAGGATTCAAGTGTATACCTAGATATGGTTTTTTTATAAAATAGTGTTTAATGGTCTCCATGCCAATTACTTAATTATATGGGAGGTCATATAGAATGTTGACCCATTCACATATGAGGAAGATGTCTCCATAGAATAAAAACAAGTTTCAAATAAATTATTTCCCTTCAAATACTAGGAACTCTATTATGTAGTTGTTAATCTAAAAGTCATGTCGTGCATCTACTTGTTGCATAACTTGTTAATCAAAGGGAAAATTGTAGATGGTGGCTATCTACACTATGTCAACAATAACATAATCATTGCATACATATCAAGAGATGCATTCATGAGGTATTTATGCTTGACCATTCTAGATGATACATTTTATTTTCATAGTGTGGTTACTTGGAGTAAAAAATATAACATAAAATAAATAGTAAGTACATGACTTTTTCTAAGAGAAACCTTCACACTCAAGGAAATAGCCAAGAACTCTGTGCCCATCACTCGATTCTGGATGATAATTCATATTAGCATAGCATTATTAAATTGATTATTTGGACACCCAAACATTTAGTTCATTCATTTATAATGGGTACCCCTACTTGACCTGATCATCTCTTTTGAGTGCACTTATGCATTGGGGGAGGTTATCAGTGCCTGCCTACAAAAAAAAATACTATAAAAAGATAAAATTCCCCAAGGTGGGAACTTTTACATGATGTCATATATTTTATATGTAGTCATGGGGATTATTTATAAACATAACGGGTCTCTATGGAATCCCAACCCCAACTACATCAATAATAGATTCTATGACTTCTACTCTTTTATCCACATTTATGTGTATGTGAGAAACATTTCTAAAATTATAGAAGACCTGTATCCTCAAGTTTGGATGGAAATTCATGGATAGCCTCTATCTAAGGTATCTAAGAGCATCACTAATATGCTTGTATATTTGGGTAATTATTGGTTATACCAAAATTATACAATCATCATGGTTATTGGACATAAGTTAGACCCTCTTCAACTCCCCAAATTCATCCCAGATAAAGTTATTAATCAAGAGATTGTTTTCCAATTATATAATGGGATAGATGAGGAATTGACCAAGAGTAAGAAGAGTACATTCCATGGATCCCATCTCACAATTGGGATAATTTAATACACATATATAATACATTTTAAAGGGGTTGGTAATGCAAGGAAGGCTTATGTCTTGGCTACTCTACCCCATAGGGATTGGGACCCCCATGTGAGAGTAAAACAAAAGGTTCATAATCTGGGCATCCCTTATAATCATGAACCTTTCAACCATGACTTCTTATTCCTCAACATAAAATATGATGAAGAAGTCAAGGAAAGCATTAAGACTTTTGGCCTGAGTGAAGACTTGTTAAGGATAATAAAAGCATACCCTTCCCTTACACTTGGTCAGGCCAAATTTAGTATCCCACCACTAGGGGGATGAACATCATTTCATTTCTAGTGTGGAAGACCTTTCTAGCAACTAGGATCCCCAACATCCAGCCATTGAGATGATAGCTCCATAATAAGAGCAAGAATAAGTTATAAGGGAAACATCAACTGATAGATAGCAATAGAAAGTGATTAGGTCACAAGAATTTGATGATCTTAAAATTAATGTTTGCATGACCATCATTCGACATCTATGAGAATGTATTTGACATTTGCATGACTATCAACTTTAAGCCTATCAAATTAAAAGCTTCACTAGCTTAAAATTGATGTTCTCATGACTCTCGTTTGACACCCACAAGGATGTATTTGATGTCTATGATACCATCAAATTTAAGCCAATGAATTATTCTGCTCTAGACTAAAATATACTCTCAAAATTTTACTAGAAAAATTGTAAATTTCCTTGTAAATGACTGGAAGCCCTCAAAGGAGGCTCAAACATTGTAAATAGTTGATCTACAAAATGTGGAAATGGTTGTATGGTCTAAATATTTTCAAAATAAACTTAGTCTAAAACTATACTTTAAGGTCCCCATGGCATTTTATTTAAATATCATGAACCTTAAACTATAGACTTATATTGAGTCTTATTTTAAAAGAGATATTTATTACATAGGCCTTAGGCCAAGTTATTTATAGATAAAGGTTTTAATGTGTTTCATCAATGCAATAAAATCCTATCCATTATTAGACTAGTATACTAGTTTTTAGTCCCTTTGAGCATGTTTTATAAGTTTTGGCATAAATATTTTAGAATAATGTATACATTATGTTTTATAAAACACAATGTAAACATTGGCTTAAAAACATTTAGCCATTATCCCCTTTATATAATTTTGATAATTTAGAAGTAAATCCCTTATCTAAGATTTGATTTGTGCTTAATAAACATGTAATAAACCCTAGCCTAAGGAATTTAAGCCTAAGTCCCACTTTAATGATGAGCTAACTTAAAGTTTGAACATCTCTATAGATCAATAGTTCACACTTTATCATTGGACGATGATCCAATGATGTGAAGATCTTATAGAATTTTTAATATAATCATGAGATCCCATGAGCTCAATGCATGGCAAAAGTGCATTTGAGGTAGAACTGACAGGATGATTTGATGATTTTTGTTTTATTATTGGAGGATGATCTAACAATGCAAAGATGCTCATGAATTTTTATAGGCCCATGAGCTCACTACATGGCCAATGCTCATTCAATAAAGGACTGACATAGGATATGAAGCATGGGAAATCACACAAAGATGACAAGTGTCACAACCATAGGGCTTGGAATAGAAAGGAACCAATCATAGGTAGGAGCCTAGATTACAACCAATAGTTTGTGATAATTTAGGATTTTGATTTGATAGTGCAAAATAAAAGAAGCCATTTTAAATACCAATGGCTAGTACTTAAAGGCATTTATGAAAAATGCCATGAAAGGTCCATACCAATACCACATAGGTACCACGTAAACAAAAAAAGATGAAATGAAAGATCTTGTGGGCTTAGAAATGTGAAAGTATAAAGGCAAAGGTCCAAATCAAATCCAAGGAACATATAATCCAAATTCTATATATATCCTACCATTAAATCTCCAAAACCCTAAAACCTACATAAAAGTGACCCAATTGAATTCATTTGGTCACAATTTGATCTAAGGAGAGATTGATTGTGTTCTTAAGTGCAAAAGAGCTTTCATAAGGACCTATTTACAAACTAGTGTGAATAATTTATAGAAACAAGGACCATGGCAGCTCATAGATAGTAATTAAAGGAGGAGATGGAGCTATACTTATTGATAGATAATGAGTGGTGAATCTTCAAGGACATTGAATTAGACATTGCAGCCCTTAATTCCCCAGGCATTAGGAATTGGTCTAAACTCTTTTTCATGGTGAAGGAGCTAAATCCCATTAAAAATGAGGAGCAAATAATTGCCAAATTGAGCTGTAGGAATTATGACTTGGCCATTTTTCAAATGGCCAACATTCACCATGTTGTTATAAAGCCTGAGGTACTACATTGTATAGACATCTTTGCTCCTATATTTGTTGATTGTAGGATAGATAATGAATAGATAATTTGGGAATGAAATTCTAAGAAGATAGCTTATATCTCTACTATATCTTTTGAAAAATATTATAATCTCCATCTCTCCCACATAAAGTTGTCTAAAATTAAGTAATGGACCAACAATCATGACTTTGACTCTATCCTTAGACCTTGGCTACACTAAGGACCCCATATCTTCAAGGACTTTGAAGGCAAGATCCCAATAATCCAATTCAATGAGGACATCAAAGTATTAATGACCCTATTAAACTAAGCCTTTAGAGCCCCCTCAACCACCTATGTGAACAAAATATAGGTCCCTTACATGTATTTCATGGTGGAAGGAAAGCTCACCCCTCTAATTGGAGATTTGATCAGTGTCTTCTTGGCCAAATAGTTCACTACCTTCAAAAAGAAGACATTTACGTAGTTTTATATGATGTCATACCTACTAGATGCCCTTCTTGCCTCAATCAACTTCCCTAGTATTAGGAATTGATTTCCTAAAGGAAAAAATACCATTTCCCACCACCACTCCAAATTACACATCTATAAGTACATGAACCATATGTAATTTATTTGTGATTATGTGTATCCAACTATAGTGGAGGCCATCACAGGTGCTCCCATGCTTAGGGTTCATCCACTAATCAAAAAGTATGTATAAATGATGGGTGACATATATTTCTACCCTAATTGTATAGTTATCAGGATTGAGGGGATTATGTCTCAACCCTACTAATTGCTAGTGTATGTTCCTAGCAATTTCGTTGAGCAAGAAATTACCTCCCAACTCATCCATGGCATTGATGGAATTTTTAAATAAAAGAGGAAGGGTCTCCTCCACCCATTCCCTCTGACTATTAGAAGAACCATAATCCAAGATTGGAAACAAGTTAATACCATGGCTAAGAATAGGGATTCATTTGGGTTTTAGCTTGATAAACTCAAGATGTGGGATCTTAAAAACATAGTGACTAACCATTTGAGTGAAAAGAATCTCCCCAAGCCTGAGTACATGCATCAGCTCAGTGTTCATGACACCATTTATATTAAGGCCAAAAATTATGAAGAGGTGTTGACCAAGATCTAAGGGCATAACATCAAACTTAAACACAGATTGACCAAGGATGATAAGCCATCAATAGAGGCATGGAAAATGCATCTTTTAAAATATCACTTTCTACCTAGACCATCTAGGATAGCTCAAGAAAAATCCCAAGTAGAATATCCATAGCCACAACCTCAAGGGTAGATTATGTAAAATCAAGATGACCAAGGCCATGGTAAGGATAAATTAGAGGAGGTGAAACTAAAAGAAAGACTGAGGGAGGATCCCCCATCTTCAACACTCCCACAAAATCCACCTTCACCAATTGAGTATTTATATATGATTACCTTAGATCCAAATGAGACACTTGAGGGTTCTCTTAAATAACTAGTAGAGACATATGACACTAACAGGGAAGAAGAATAGTTTTAATAAGCTCAAGTCTAAGTAAGAGAGCCTAGTGAAGATAAAGGAAAGAAGTTTGCTCTAGCTGACATCCCATTAGCTCCTAGGGAGAAGAGAAAATTAGAAATGGCACTAATCCTTATCGAACCTAAAAGGCCAAGGTTGACTCTCACACACCCAACTAGTGAGGTAAACCTATTTAGTGATGAATTCCCCATTTATGGACTATTCATACCTAACTAGTTCATTTATGGAAAATTGCAAAAAATCCCTTCTCTTTACCATTCTTGGGCCATGATAAAATTTACCAATGTTAAAGTGCAAGATGACATGAAGCCAAGGATTAGGGATATGGTAAATGAGCAAGAAGAAATGAGAATTATGGTCACTCTAGGACCATAAAGTCAGAAAATGGATGCTCCTAGAGCATCAAGCAGCACAGGTGTAGAGGTCCTAAAACCCCTAAAATTTACAAGCTCATCTACCACTATTAAATTTAAACTAGAGATAGTTAAAAGGGTCATCACCAAAATAACCATGGTGGGAGCTGAAGAATTCACCTTCCAAAAGGTGGATCCCTTTGTAGGTCTAACCCTAGTGGAAGGACAATAGCTTAGTGAGTCCATTATACATGAATAAGATGTTGAGATCCTAATTGAGGCTCAATCAGTTTAAGCAAAGGCTAGGGTCTAAGGGATGATACAAAGGATTCAAAACTTGGAAAGAGAGAAGAATAATCTAGAAACCAAGTCCATTTTGTTCGTCCTTGACTCCATGATAGACATGTTTGAGGCCTCATTATTTGATATGTTCAATTATTTGAGTTCAATAAAGTTAAGGTAGGATGCCTTAAGCTAGTAGGGTGAAATAGCCAAAGAATTAATAACTAAGTGGAAAAAGGTAGAGACCCAAGTTAGGGATCTCACTGACATTATAATTAAGAATAAGATTCTGAAGTTCATGATTATCAGCTTAGCCCATTTAAATAGAATATTGGGAATAATAGTGGACAAGGTCCAAGGTTTGGGCACTTGGATAAAAATTTTGAATAAGTTTTTCATAGATGATAAATGATTGATCATCAAAATTGAGCAAATCTTAGGAATAATGTTTTTAAATCCTAGCAAGACCACTATAATTAGAATCATTGATGAGACTAAATTCAAACATAGTGTCACTTTGGTCATGCAATGAGTTAGAATCAAAAGCCAACACTAGTCTAGTAGGGATAATAGGAGAATTTTGGACATGATTTTCATAGCAGAAAAGAAAATTGTAGAGGAAAGGAGCATAAATGAAGCCATGGCCCAAGATGATCGAGACTTGGATGACTTGGCTGATGTTGAATAAGTTTACCTAATAAAGCTAGCTATGGACATGGATCTCATCAAAGACTAGCACCAGAAGGCAATGGAGCTTCTACAAAATCAATAAGGAGACCCTTAGATCATGGGCCCACCAAGTAGCTAATATTCCTTTTGTATAAACATTATAATATCTAGGATAGGAATATTCTTTGTAAGGCATATGATATTATATTAGCATATTACCCTTTGGTCAGTCTAATTATGAATAACAAGTGTATTTTAGGACTTTTAAAGATATTTGTCCTTATCTTTTGTACACATGTATATTGTAACTAACTGATGCATTGCCTTGTCTTTCCATAAAAGGTATGTATCACCATCTTGTAAGGAGGGGAAAACATTTAGTAAAATTTGTAAACTTGAATAAATTAATATAATCAAGGAGTTATAAAAATATTATCCACATTTGATATGTTAATTGCTAATATAGATTTTCTCTCAATTACTAGTTTTATGTCTTGAATTTGAATAGTTTATTTGAATTCTAGATTGCATTTTCTAATCATGGGGTTTCTAATTTGTGTGTATGTTATATTAGTTAGAGGATCTTAGGTTTTGCTTCATTTCATTTTGATCTATATTTAGATGTTTAAATACTATTTAATTATAGTAGTAAATCCTTAAAGTAGACTTGGTTCTTACTTGTGATTATTTACATTGTCCTTTGAAGTTTGCCTAGTAAATAGTGAAATTTGAGCTTAGGCTATTTTGCATTGTATATTAGTTCAAATGCATACTCAGTTGAAAATTATGCTTTGTCGTGATATTTAAGACTAACATTGGTAATCACTCATTTTGTTTTCTGCCTTACCCTTCTTTTTGCTCCTTTCTAGACCAGATCACTATAGTTTAAACTTCATTATAAATATCCACTTAGATTAGTTTATAGCTTAAGATTGGATCATAATTCACTAAGTATTAATATAGATTCTCTATAATTCACAAATAATGGACCATGATGGCTCTCAACCATCACTCATTAAAAATTTATGGGACACCAATACATATCTCTACCACTATTTCACCATAGGTAACATCGAGTTTCCATAACCTGCTACTCATGCTTTGAATTCCTTGAATTCTAAAATTAAAAGTGTTCTTTGAACACTAAGAAACCCTATGGTGCACTTAGAGGTATCAATAAGAAGGTCAATCAAGAAATATCATAAGAACTAATATAGGAGAAGGAAAACACTATTGGAGAAGAAGCAAAGATCATCTTCTTGGACTCCTCTGATGACGAAGATATTACACCTAATATGGTGGCTTCAGAAACCATAACCTCCAATATGACCCTTACCTCTCTTACCCAACAAGTGACTGCTCCTTAGGCTAAGAGGATGATAATTTGTAATGGCAAGATGTTCTTGCACTCTATCCACAGAGGTACCAAGTGGGTAGGAACAACATTCAATTGAAGGTGATCTAATCCATGATGTGGATAAAGAGGAGATATAACAAGCCAAGGTACTAATATTTCAATGATTGAAAGCAAAGGCACCCCTTAGTAATGACTGTATACACATAATGTTTTTAACTTTTATCAAATACTAATGTTTTACATCTTGCAAGAACACATCAAGACTCAATCTCACTAAGTGCATGCCTTAAGGGTTACACTAGGAAAGGGGTGGGTAGACCTTTGGTGATTCATAGGATTATTGTCCCTTATTGTCACATTATTACCAATCCAACCAGATCTTATAACCATTCACTAAGATATTAATCCTCCCTTGCACACTCCAATATTTTTCCTCTTTCCATCCCTCTTTTCCTCACATCGATCCCCTTTATCTAGTTGACTATACTAGGTCAACTAGGTCAACCCTATATAATTTTTATCCTCTTATTACTATATTGGGTTGGCCCTATAATATTTAGAGTATTTTTAACCTAGAGTTTCATTATCCCTTTGGTTGACCTAGCTTAGGGCCTAGTGATTTACCTCTTGAAAACATACAAGGTCAACTAGGTCGACCTTGTATAGCTAACATATTCAGAAGGATTTAGGGTGAGATCCACCTATAAATAAAAGATCATTTAATCATTATCTGAATATGCAATTAATATTTATTATTCTCTCATGATTTTTTATAATCTACTCTTCCACCATTATACTTGAGGAGTCTTAGCTTAGGGTTTCTACTTGGAAAATCTAGTCTTGTGGATAAGTATTGGATATTTTGGCCTTTCTTAGTTATCCTTACAAACCATAACAACCTCTTAATAACCCCCTTTGGCCAAGGGAGACATTGATTCTAAATGGGTTCACATTTAGGGAAGAATATTTTAACTTTGTTCTCCTCTCTTTAGTAGATAGAAGTAGCATAAGTATTGGTTCAAGTAATATTACTCTTCATATTCCATGTATTAGGGTTTCACTCATACTTAGATTAATTTAGATTATCTTATAAATTTTTTGATTACTGTAGTAACCCCTCATGTTGTGTCATAAGATTTGGTGTGTACTGAATTAAATTTACTTTTTTTATTAGATATAGAGTGAACATTAAACCTATGACTATTTTAGGGTTGTTGCATGATTGTCTTAGATAGTAGGCTTTGGAAACCTTCCTAGTATTGTGTATTATTATAAGTGATCTACTAATTAGGTCTAGAATATCCCCATATTGGTCATGCTCCCACTTAACAAATTTATTCCCAATCAAAACTGTAAGTATGCACTATCTTCTCTGAGTCAGGACTGATTTATAGACATGATGCATTTTTGATTACATACATTTTGGTGAACCCAATATGAAATAATCCTCATAGGATTTGTTTACCTTATTTCATTTCTTTCATTATTTCATCATTATTTTTATCATATATTTGCCATACTAGATCAACTCTATCGACCCAGTATCTAACTTCTATGTGTAGTATTTCAGGTATAGGCTACTGAATTGACCCTATTACCCAATACAAATTTATATTTTCAAACATATAGTCTAGACTAATAGGTTGACCTAGTTGACCCTATACATTATAGGCACTTAGTAGCAGGTTTTGAAAAGCTTCATCAACCCAGTCGACCTAGTTAGTAGAATTTACAAGCATATATCAATGTTTTTGAATAGCAATCTTCATTTTCTACATCTCTAATCCACCAAGGTTCCTTTCTATATCTTTCTCTCTTTTTTTATAGTATTTCCTTTCATGATTTTTAGTATTTAAAATTTCCCTTACACAATCGACTGGATTGACCCTGTTGACCCAGTTCTATGTTTTATGTGTTATCTAGATAATTGGGTTGACTATGTTGACCCTATTTTTTTCAAACCTTGCTTCCACAATGTAGGTTCAACCCTGTCGACCATATTCTTTATTTTTTTCATACACTATTGACTATATAAAAATTGTGCCTTGTTTCAAAGTTGAAATTAACCTTATATGCTAGTAATTAATTCACACTTTCATTTTTATTACTTACATGCTTAAAATAGATCACATAATTTAATTAAGTGGTTTTCAATAAATTTTTTAGTTTCACTATTTATATTCTATGTATACATGATAAAATCAAAAAATATAAATAATTATTCTAACATTTACCTACCCAAGGCCAACCTACTTGGATTTCATCACCAAAGGGGAAGCTGACTTGATGTTTTGGTCAAGTATAAAGTGTGGTTAATGGTATATTCTAGCTAAGCACCTGAAACCCTTATCATTGTGATGTGTGAAGTGAGGGGGTAGGCCCTAATACCAAGCCTATATCATCACCACTATATATCCCTTTCAACTCAAACTACCTGAAACCATCCTTAGATTTCCATTCTAGTTCCTTGCTTACAACCAACTTCTCATCACATTTAATATCATATCCTAATAATCTTATAAACATTAAGGTTGACCAATTAGTTAGTTATTTTCTTTCCAAGTTGATTGCTTACACTTTGCTTAATTGTATTTTTTATTGTAAAAACTTACATTAGCTAGCATTGGTGTAAGGTTTTGTGTTGTGTGCTTCAATTGGATTGGCCATTGTTAATCCAAATGACTATTTATTTCCTTTCAGCTATTTATTTTCTAAATTACTTATAAAATTTATATTGTTTCAATTCACAATCTATTATAAGACTATTAATTTTCCCTATCTATTATATTGAGTCAACCCAATCGACCCTATATTATTTTTAGCCTCTGTTCACTGTACTAGATCAACCCAATTGACCTAGTACTATATATAGACCATGTTTTCTATGATATGTCAATCTAGTCAACCCTATACTATTTTTTTCCATCCTTATTTGTTACTCTCATTCCCTATTTATCCTTCTTTTCATTATGTTCATATCTCTTCAATCATAATTATGTCTCCTATCAGAATCTTCTTAGATATCTTGAATTCATTTCTATACTATATGGGATGCTCATTTATCCCTCTCTTTTCCTCCTAATAGCACCATGACTTTTGGGGTACCTATTTTCCTCCATCCATGAACTATAATATGGTATAAATAACACCTCAAGATGAAGTTAATGGATCTAATCCTTTTTTTACTTATAAATAAACTCCTCATCTTCAACATCTTCAAACTAGTGTGGGAGTAATTGATACAAGTTTACTTCCCAAATATACTAATAATCCTTCTTCTAGTAATTCTCCCCCTAACACCAAATTGGGGAGTGTTCCTACCAACACCAACCCACATCCTGATACAACTCAACTTTTATCCCAAGTTATCCAATAAATTAACATAATGCAAAATTTTAACACCAACTAAATGATGTGACTTCAACAACATTTAATCAATGTGGCTAATCAACCTCCAACTATGCATCCTCAAGCTAATCCTAATTACATTCCTCCACCTCTTTAGGATGCCTCAAGAAATGTTACTCCTCAACCCATAAAATAAAAACATACTCCAAACTATTCAAAATGAGCCTTTATCTCTCTTCATTATTTCCATTGATATTGGTAACATATCTCCAACTATCAAGTATGATGAGACTAAATACCATGCCTCATTTCTCAAAGCCTTTGGAAACCTTTAAAAAGAGTGGATCCAAACTAATACCTTCACCATAGCTAAGATTTTTGTGAAAACCTTCACTAGAGATGTATTAGAATGGTATAATCAACTTCCCTAACATTCTATTTGGAAACTTGAATATTTGGTTAATCCTTTGGTTAAAGAGTTTCAACATAATGATATTCCTAAAAATTATCTTAGCCACTTCATCAATGCTAAGAAATATCCCACTGAATCATCTCATGACTTTATAAAAATATGGAAATCATTGGCCCTTAAATCTAACCATAACATAACTGATGATAACTTATTCAAACTCTTTATTGCCACTTTGACTCCCACTCTCCAATATAAGGTTTGAACCTTTGCTCCCCAAACACTTAATGAAGCTCTTGATCAAGTGAAACATCAAGACTTTAATATAAAGAAATTCAAACCTAATCCTAAAATTATTAAAGGATCCTTTCAAACATCTAATGATATCACTAGTAATACTCCATAAACCAAACTAGGAGTTTCCAAAACTGATGGTCCTTCACATTCTCATACACCTCTTTCAATTAAGCAAATGAAATAATTTCCACTACCCTCAAAACCTTTTATCTATCCCAATGCTCCTCCGAAGTGGTATGACCCCAATCTATTTTGTTGGTTCCATGCCAACATTGGGCATTCTCATAAATCTTTTATAGGGATCACTAAATTTTGTGTCTCCTATATGATTGGTGATTCATTCAGTCATGAAGCTATTATCAATCTTTGTCAAATAATACATTACTACATTTTTAAAATGAAAAACTTTTAAAGCTTCTACTTCAAATAACCAAAAATATTATTCAAATAATCAATCAAATATCAAGGATGTTTATGATATTGACATTGATTATGACCAATATTTAATTATTCTCAATATGTCAACACTTCTAAGGTCAATTACCATTGTAAACTAGCTCAAAAAGATCACATTACCAAACATAAGAAGCCATCTTTGGAAGAATAACTTCTTAAAGATACTACCACTACTAATGTTACTTTGAAATCTCAAGAGGAACCATCTCCTCCTTTCTATCCTCCAGCTACATCTATTCCTCCAAATTCTAATTTACCTCTTAAATCTCATGTTGGTTCTTCTAAGTCTCATTAAAAATTTCTTGAAGAACTCAATTCTATGCATTGTAAAATTCCACTTATGGAGTTGGTTCATACTTTTCCTTATCATCGTAAATTCCTTATGCAATAATTACAAGAAATTAATGATCCATCCTTTTTATATGAAGAATCACCTTCTATTAAATCTTAACCTACCAATGTAAATACCATTGAAACTATGTGTCCTTCCAAGCCCTCTATTGAATTCCTTGAAAAGGACATGATCAATGATGAAATTTTATTTCATGTTGATGATCCACCACTTTTCATCAAATTATCCATTAATACCACTCTTATCTATAAATTTCTAGTGGATGAAGGTTTTATTATTAATGTGACATATTTATGGCTCATCTAACAACTCAGTTATAAAAAAACATCATCTCAATCAAACCCATCTTACTTGTCATGTTTTTGATAATACTAATAAAAATACACTTGGTTGTATTTTGCTTCCACTAACCACTAGACTTAAGACTATTCAAACTAATTTTATGGTCCTTTATCTTCCTTTATCTTAAAGCATAATCCTTGGTTGTCCATGGACTCATTGAATGAGGGCTATTGCTTCTTTTGGTAGACAATGTATTAAATTCTTACATAATGGAAAATGTTATAAGCATGATGTTGATCCAAACCCATGGAAAATTCAACTTCCTAATCCTAAATTTCAATATTCTATTCCTACCATTCCAAAAATTAATAGTGTTCCTTTACCCAAGTTCATCAATATGAATCCTAATTTACAAGTTACTCTTGTAGATTCTGATGAACCTAATGATTTACAACATACTTTTAATACTACCAAGTTACCTCCCTACATTTCTCAATGGCTTCCTCTTTCTCTATTACCTATGGACTGTACTATTCCTTTTATTAATGATATTACTAATTTTTCCCCTCTATGCAATGCTTAGGAGCCTTCTTTACCTAAATATGCCTTCACTTGCAATGATTTTGGAGTGGCTAAATTATTTCAAGATCCTCTCATCATGTCTCCTCATACATTCATTAATATTAGGATTTTACCCTCTAAAACTCCCCTTTATTCTCAAGTATGTGAAATTTTTATAACATACGATGATAACTATATAATGACCCAAGCTTAATATAGAGACTTGGATGTCTAGCATTATCAAAAAACCTTAGCCCAAATTCATGCTTTTAATTGAGATGTTCATACCATTTCCATGGATCATACCTTATATCTTGAGGGTCATGTGACTCCTACCAATTCTCCTCTTATCAATACTCCTTAGGTGGTAGAGAAAATTATACCTTCTGAACCACTAAGAGTTTGTACATCTCCTTTACAACCTATCAATCTAATCATTACCTCTAATCCTTCTCCCATAATTAAACCCACTAATGTTCCAACCTTTTCTAATCCATCTACTTCTTATACTCTTGAAATTACACTAGATGCCAAAGCAACTGATGTTCATCATATACATTCTAAGTATGATCACCATGGCAATCAAATTCTCAATCTTGAAGTAGATTATCAGTATTATGGTCCTATTCCTACCTTGCCTAGTGATGAATCTATTTTGGAGTTACTTTATGTCCTTGACAACATCATAAACTTGGAAATTTTAATACTAAAACTACTTGGTTCAACAACTTCATTGCTAGTATTGATCCTAAAACAAATCCAATTTATGCCTTACCTAATGTACCATACCACTTTCAAGATGGCAATGCCATACTTATTGAAGAAACCACTCACATCAAATATGGTACTCCATCTTGTCCTCAATCAATTACTATCTTTGTGAACTGTCACCTATTAAACATGATAATTCTAGCTTATTCTTTGACAAATATTGTGAGGATTTCACTTGGTCCTATGAAGACATGCCTAATATTTACCCTATCATTATGGTGCATAACATTATTACTTATCTTGATGCCAAGCCTGTGCATCAAAAACAAATAAAATTTCCACCTGAAGTTTCCACTTTATGTCATAAGGAAATCATAAAATTACTTGATACTAAATTTATTAATCCAATGGATTATTCTGAATGGGTTTCTAACATTGTTCCCATTTGAAAGAACGTCACTATAGTCATTCATATTTGTATAGATTTTTGAAATCTTAATCTTTCTTGTCCCAAGGACAACTTCTCTTTACCTTCAATAGATGCCATTATTGATTCCATGGCTAGTTATGAAATGTTATCTCTTATGGATGGCTTCTAAGGATACAATTAGATTCATATTGCCCTTGAGGACCAACATAAGACAACTTTCACCATGGAATGGGGAACCTATTGCTATGTCAAAATTCCCTTTAGTTTTAAAAATGCTAGAGCCACTTACCAATGAGAAATGACTCACATCTTTCATGATCACATTCACAAAATTGTTGAAACCTATGTAGATGATCTCATTACTAAATCTAAATATCATAAGAATTAGCTTTGTGATCTCCCTATCATATTTGACCATCTTCTTAAATATGAAGTTAGACTTAATCCTTACAAATGTGTCTTTGTAGTCACATCTAGAAAAAAAATAGGATTATTAGTCTCTCTCTATGGCATAGATGTTGACCCTACCAAAATTAGTTATATTATCAAAATGCCCATTCCTCATTCTATTCTTGGCATTCAACTTATTTAGGAAAACTTGGGGAAATTACATGATTTGTCCCTAAAATGACATATAAAATTCACTTTTTTAATTCCCTTATCAAGAAATGTATTACTTTAGAATGGATGGATCCATGTCAAAAATTCTTTGATAATATGAAAGAGTCATTGCTTCATCCATGTACACTATATCCACCTTCTTATGATAAACCTTTGATTTTGTATACTTTGTCCACACATATTTTAGCTGGAGAAATGCTTTCCCAATAAGATGATATAAGAAGAGAGTATGTTATCTACTACATTAGTTAAAGCCTCATCAATTATGAAACACATTATACAAAAATTGAGTGTGATTTCCTCACTATCTATTTCATAACTAAAAATCTTCACCACTACATGCTTTACCAAACTAATTATGTCATTATTCATTTTGACCCCCTTCATCAGTTATTCTCCATAAGATTCCTTCTTAGAGATAGAATTGGTGAATACATGGTCCTCCTTATGGAATTTTATCTCAACATCATCACTCACAAAGCTATCAAAGGTAAAATCATAGCTTATAAACTTGTTGTAGATCCCATACCAACCACTTCTTCTCTTCAAGATAGTCTTCTAGATGATAATATCATTTACATAAAAGGTCTTAATAAGTTTATTTCTCTCAAAGATTATTTTCATAGCTTTACCACTAATCTTAAATCCAATAATCTTGATGAATCCACTACTCCCTCTAGTACTAATAAACCAAAAGTAGTTATCGAAGAGCTTCCTAAAATCAATGTTAACTTGCATAAAGATACTTGGACCCTTCACTTTGATGGTGCTAAATGCCTTCAAGGAGCTAGGGTTGGTTGCGTTATCACAAGCCCTCTTGGTAATATCATTCCTTTAGATTTTTTCTTCACCTTTTATGTCACCAATAATATGGCCAAGTACAAATATCTTATCTTAGGCATGAGAGCTATTCTTGATTTAGACATTCAATATCTTCATGATCTAGGTGATTCTCAACTTATTTTCCACCAATTCAATGGTGATTATCAATTTAAAAGTGATAAACTCAACACATATCATCAAATTGTAACCACTCTTGCTAAATATTTCAACTCTTCACTATTGAGCCTATTCTTGGAGATCAAAATTACATTTATGATTCTCTTGCCTCTTTAGCCTCTCTCTTTCATCTACACCAAGTCCCTTTTTACCTTAATTTTCTTATCCAAATAATAAAATCTCCATCTTTAACTCAACCATTGTATTCACTTATTTATCATATCGATGTTTTTACCATTTGACAAATCTCATGGTACCAAGACATCATTTAATTCTTAGAACATCAAACTTATCCTCCTAATTTATACTCTCATGAAAAGACATGCATTCATAAACAAACTTTCAAATATACATTTTGACATAACATCCTTTATTATCATAATGCTAAAGTTGCCTTTCTCTATTATGTTATACAATATGAGGTCCTTCCTCTTCCTGAATAATCACATGGGGGCATTTATGGTGGCCACTATAGCAGACATGCAACAACCCACAAATGCCTATGTATGGGTTAATTTTGGCTTAGTCTTGAAAAGGATGAAATCAAAAAAACTAAAAAGTGTAATATTTGTAAGCTTCATGACGATCTAATTTATTCACCTTTATCCAAGATTTAAACTATTGAATCTCCTTAGCCATTTTACACATGGGAATTTGATCTCATTGGTAAACTACCTTGCTCCCAAGATAGACATGTATTTATCATCACCACGACCAAAAAATTTACCAAGTGGGTAAAATTCATGCCTCTTATTAATGTAATCAGTCCTACCATTTCCAAATTTATTCTTGATCAAATCATTTTCCACTTTGGTGTTCCTCATACCATCATTTCAGATAATGTTGGTAATTTCAAAAATAAACATGTTAAACAAGTTACAATAAATTCAAGATTATCACAAATTTACATGCCTTATCATCCATAATGCAATGGAAAATCTAAGGCCACTAATAAAATTCTCAATAAATTTCTCCAAAAGATAATCCATGAAACTCGTATGGATTATCACCTTCATCTATACCCTATACTTTGGGCCTATTAGACTAGCATACGTATTATCACTAGGGAAACTCTATTCTCACTAGTCTATGGTTTTGAGTCAGTTCATCCTTTAGAATTTCAGATTTCCTCTCTTTATATATCTCTTCATGGTATTATTCTTGATGAATAATTACATTAATATCATCTTCATTCCCTTGATCTACTTAATGAACATCATCTTTCCACCTTTCAACATAATCATCAATCCAAGGCTTGTATTGTCAAACAACATAACAAACATGTTAAAGTCAACACATTTAATGTTGATGATATTATCCTTAAATTAGATTACACCCATGATAAATAAGGTAAATATGCCCAAAACTTTTGTGGTCCATATTTAGTCAAATATATTCTTGGTCCAAGCACCTACCACCTTCAAACCAATGAAGGCCATGTTTTCAAAGAGCCCACTAATGCATAGTTTATCAAAAAATACTTTGCCAAAACATTTCATTCTTTTCATACTTTCTATCTACATTTATCTAACACTTTTTTTAGGTTACTTACATGGGTCTTTCACTCTACATCAAGTTCCTTCCTTTCACAAACCTTTAGTCCTCCCTTTTAGTCTTTTGGTTTATTGATGTATCATAGTCTTCTTTATCTTCTTTCATTTTATTTTTTTGCACCCCTTGGGTTTTTATTTTTTGAGTTGCATTATAATACCATGGATAGGACTTGACATTCCTCACAAAACTACCATTTTTATCTTTTCTCACTTTATCTTTTACTTTCTTGTTAATACCCCTTGGGTTTCTCTTTTATGACTTTATAGTGTTAGACAGTGGATATTACATGGCCCTCCTTATAAAATTACCATATTTTCATATTTTTATGATCCTCTTTCTCAAATTTATATTTTTATTGTTTTTGTAGATGTAATTTGTGCAAATAATCTATGTTAGCATGTTTTCCTCCATTTCCCTCATTCCTATGATAAGGAATCACAATTTACTATCATTATGTCCCTTTTTCTCTTTGTCACATTTTTTGAAATTTAAAGTAATTAAAATTGTACCATGTGTCATTCCTCTTGATTTCCCATTTCCTTTCACTCCACATTGGATAAAACAAGGTCAAAGTCAAGATAGTGTAGACACTCAAAAATTACATAGTTTAAGATGTCAAAATGCCTTGAACCCCTACTCAACCTTGAAGCTAGTTGATCACCTAGTTAACTTAGCACATTTATTAACTTAACATTCTAATCCACCTCTTTTTAACTTGATTTCACCCATTTTACTCTATCTCCTCAACCATCAATGATTAGCCTAATTGTTAATGTTTATCTTGACCATCGACAGTCAGGTCATTAGCCTATTCTAAAGCCATTACCAACTATGTATGAGATAAGCATGGCATAATTTAGAAACTTCCCTTTTGTGATGCTAATAAGCTTTAAAGCATTATAAATGTAAAATTTATCTTCCATCCTAATTATCAAATTCCTCCTACACAATTAGTAATTTCATCCTATAAAAAGAGAGAAGTGGGAAGTGAAAAGGATCTATAAATCCAAAAATCCATGCCCAAGCTATCAAATATTCTTGCGTATAGGTATCCAACCTAACTTTATCAATCAAGAAATATTAATGGAGATTCAAACCTCTATCTAAGTTTCTCTCAAGGCCAATGTACTATCATTCTAACCAAACTATTCCATCCTTTCACCATCAGTAATCTATCAAGTTATAGGTAACTTTGTACTTATTTCTTTATTTTATACCATTTCTAACCCTCTTGACCTGATCAGACTTATATCCTAGCTTCCCATATTTGACCAGACCCATATTCAAATCCTTATCTCACCATTTATCAAATTTAAAATTCTTTTTTTGATCATTTATAGAAACACATAGACAACCACTGATGGTTAGCCCAACCATCGACAATCACCTCAATCATCAATGGTTACCCAACTGCTAACATTTAGCCCAACCATCGATAGTTTACCTAACTACCTATGGTAATTATGGTATAAAATAATAGCAAGTTATTTTTATCCCCTTAACCCAAACCAAATCCTATTTTTTGTATTCCTACCTATTCACAGATCCTTCCTTGATTTTTAAAACTTGACCCCAACTATCTTAGCATGAGTATTGGCCTATTTTTTTTACATTTAGTCATTTTATTTGAACAATAATTTTAATTTCTTATTTCATGCACTTAATTTCATGTTATTAAATGCAAATATTATTTCTTTTCATCTATATAAACTTAATTATTATCAACAATGGATTGACAACCTCCTAATAAGCATACACTTCTTGGATCTAGCTCATGTTAGGAAGTCCACTCAACTATCTTGCTAACAACCCATTTTTTAGTGTCTTTCTTATCTAAAATTTATTCCTTCCAAGCCAAAGAGGAGTTCCCATCATTTTTTGGATCACATGCATACTTTTATTAGGTATTCCTTTACACACCCCTTTTATTAGTTTTTTGCTTCTAAATTAAGAAATGAATGGAAATTAAGAGAAACATTTTGTCATGCCTGATAATACCCAACATCCATTTTTCTTCCTTTATTATATGCTCATTGAATGAAATCTAAAATATCTTTTGGGCTTAAAATAAATATTTTGCATACATTGATTGCTTGCTTATTTTAGTTCATCTAATAACTTAAAGTCAAAGTAATTAATCATAGTTTTCACTCTTATTAATGCACACTTATCCAAACCACATAATCAATAAACACATCAAAACATACTTGAGATAAGGACCAACTAGGATTTCATCACCTAGTGGTAAACCTTACCCTTTCTTGGTAATCTTACTTGGAGGTCATTACCAAGGGGAGAACCAACTCAGCTCTCTAGTTTAGTATAAACTCTAAAATTTAGTATATTTTGGCTAAGCACCCAACACCCCTATCATTATGATGTGTGAAATGAGGGGTTAGTCCCTAATACCAAGCCTTATATTGAATTTCAACATAGATTTCTTCTTAAGCACCTAAATATAACGTAAAACCAGCCTTGAATTTCCTCTTTAGTACCTGATCTACAAGCCAAATTTCTTCTTCACACTTTCTAAGGCATAATCCAAAAGTGATCTAAAAATAACCCTAAATTTAAACACACTTGTAGTGTATGTTTGAATTTCCTTTATTTATTTTCTTTTGCTTATTATTTGTTTGAGGTGTGAGTTTCATCATTTTATCTCCTATTTCCTCTCATGGTCTTTACTAGACAATAGTTGAGGAATCAACCAACCAAAAACCACCTTCCTCTTCTTCCTCCATGGAGTATACTTATAATTTTGAAGGTTCCCCTCATTTTTATCCCCCTCCTACTAGGTTTTAGATTATTGTTGAGGGTGATGTGGAGTTTTTTGCCTTCCTCCATAACAAGCCCATAGCTCTTCAGCATTATCTAAACACCTTTTCTAATCATACCCCTTTTGCTTTGGTTCCTCCTAAAGATTCCCCTTATGGTATTCCTCCCCATCTTCTGTAGGGTACTACCTCAACCCAACCTATTCTCACCCAAGCCTCTTCTTCTTCTAATATCCCACCTACTACCACTCCCCAAACTCCATCCAACATCCTAACCAATAACCAAACACCTACTACCCCAACCAATACCTCCAAAATTGGATCAATTGTACTTATTGTTACCTATACTCCTATCATGGGGGTTACTTCTACCCATATTTATACCATTCCCCTTATTTCAACCAACCCACCAGTTTCTACCCCACTTCATAGTTTGGTGCTTTCCATACCTTAAACACTTCCACCTATTAGCACTAGAGTTACCACCCACCAACAACCAAATATTAATTTCATACCTCTAACCTAATCTACATCAATACCCCCATCCACCAACCCAAACATACCTCTAAACCAACCCATATTAAACCCCCAACAAGTACTCATCACATCTTACCAATATGTTTCTAACCTATAAGGATATATAGCACCTTCTACCTAACTGTTTGTGCCAATCAAACTTTATGTGGCACCCTCCCAACCTCTTATGACCGCTTACCAATATGTGGCTTCTTTAGTACCTTCTACCACTTATCCATACATTAGTTCCACCTAACCTCAACAAAATTTTCTACCTAATTATGCAACTTCCCAACCTCAAATAGATTTGGTCAAGATGTTAATGGACAAAATGACCAACCTGGAGTCATCTATCTCTGGGTCTTATAACCTTTTATCCTTTGATCAAACTGGTAATGAACCCATCCATCCATTCATTCCTATCTATTATTATCCTCCTCAATGGGAATTACCCAAGTTTTCCAAATTACAAGGCAAGGAGGACCCCCAACAACATTTAAGAATATTTTGTCATTCTTGTTATTTGGTTGCATATGAATATGCTCTCCTCCTTCATACCTTCCCCATGTCTTTATCAGGACTAGCCCTTGATTTATGTAGTGTTCTCACCAAGCACTCCATCTTTTTCTTATCCTAACTAGCCCAAATCATTTTAGATCTCTTCTTAGTAAATATATCTAAAAACTTTTCTATTACCAACCTCTATTCTATTAGTCAATTTGATGATGAATCAATTGTCAATTTCATAGTTAGATGGAGAGGTCTCATCAACCAACTTTCTTTATCCTTACCCCAACCTAAGTTTATTGAGATCTTCTCCTAGGGTTGTTCCAAACATAATTACCCCACTCTTCAAGTTCAAACTTTCAAAACTTTTTATGAGTCATTCACCATGGCACATAAAATTGAAAACTAAGCCATTGACGAAAGGAAATTAAAAGTGTGGAACAAGATTTCTAGATTTAAATCTAATGACCCTCCCTCAAACAAAACCAATAACTAATCCAACCATCACACTCCCAAAACAAAATCATCCACAAACTCAATTGTCTTAAGAACTATTCCACCACCAACTATCAACCAATCCCATTAAACCAAGTCCTATAACCCTTCCTACCAATAAAATTGAAACTAAAACTGAGCTCCTCCAAAATAATATACCCCCATTGGGGAGTCTTATGTTTTAATTTTGGAAAAATTGATCAAATTTAACCTCATCCAACTTTCACCTATCAAACCACCCCAATAATTTGATTCTTCTTTCCCCATGCCTAGTTAGTATAATGAGAATGACCATTGTGCCTTTCATCAAGTTATAAGACATGACATTAGTAGATGTAATACCTTCAAAAGTCTTATCCAAAGCTTAATCAATAGTGTAGAACTTATATTTGATAATCCTAATTCACCTCCTAATTAGTCCCTTGACATATTCTAAAAACCTTTTCCCAATCATGCTCCTTCTACCCATCACCATGACAACAAACTAGAATCATCTCTCTCATGAGGCACATACCATCAACATTATTATTAGTGATCCCATTGTTGAGGAGACCACTACCACAACTAATTCTTCCTCCATTATACTCATGGAAGTAGTAGACTCACCTTCCATTCTTTTGGATACCTACATGAAGGAATCAACCACCCCTCTCTCTTCACTTAATGAAACCTTAGCTTTATCTACCTCTCCTTTGATGGAAAAACCAAAGGAGACAAAATTTTCTTTAACAATATCTTCCACTCCACCCATTAAAGTGGTATAACCACCCTCTATTCCTTTGGACACTCAAACAAAGGAAGAAACCATGCCCATAACTTCACTTGAGGACACCATACCTACCTCGCCTATCATAAAAGCATCCATTCCATCTCTGGAAACCATCCCACAAAAGGAGATTACCTCATCCACCCAACCACCAATTTTGGAACCTTCCATCAAAAACAAGGATGGAGGAGCCATTCCCTCTTCTCCATTTAGGGGCTTAATTTTTGAAACTAATAACCAAGGAACTAAACCCATCTACAAGCCCTTTTCTAAACTAGTCTAAAGTTTAGAGTTCACTTCTCAACCCAATTTTGATAGAGCCACCTTTTGGCATTGTCTTGAGCTCCCTTACCAAAACAAATATGAATCATCAAGCTCCCTTACATCCACCCTTAAACCCATTATTACCACTCCACCAAATACCTCTTCTTCCAAAACCATAAGTGAACCATCCCAACCACCTCCATCACGTTATGCCTCTCTTACCAAACCTATCAATAATCTAGGAATTCTTCCCACACCTAGTCAAACTCACCCCTCTTTGAATTTGGACTTAACTCCATCTAGTCCACTAATTAATCCCCCAACTAAACCAATCAAGACGGTAGAGTTTCCCAAGCCTTTACCTTAAACTAGACCCATACCATCTCCTTCCCACTTACCCTATATTTTATGACCCCATCCTTCTACCATCCCAATTACATATTCTTCCTCTAGTAAACCACCCCCCTTTTCTCTACCTACACCTACCAAACCATCTATTTCTCCATCATTCTTAACTAACTTATCTAATTCTACTTTCCCACTTATACCCAACCCTTCATCATCTAAATATTCGACTTTCAAATCATTTACCCTAAAATTAACCATAACTAAGTAATCCTAGCCACCAACTAAAACCATTCCACTACCTACAACTTCTAAGGTAAAAACTACCTCTAAGAAGGCTCCCATTGATAAAACTATAAACCCACTACCTCCAACACCTTTGAATGAATATTATTAAACCATCTTACAAATGTTGTTGAAAACTTCTTTCATTAGATTATCACCTATCAAACCATTCTACCCTTCTAATACCAAACCCTCTTGGTTTAATGATAACTTTATTTTTGCATACCATAGGGCATTGAGATATGACACAAAGAACTACAAAGCTCTCCAATCACTCATTCATATCTTATATGATGAATATGATCTATTTTTAGATGAACCTTTTTTACCCCCATTACTAGCTCAATTTCTCAACCAACCTACCCAACATTTACCTACTCCCCCACTCTTACCCAATAATAGGGAGGAGGAACCAAATCATCTGTAAAACCTAGAAAATTCCCCCACCTACACTATTCATATGGTTACCAGATCTCAAGCCCAATAGAAGGATAAGGGAAAAGCTAAAGTCTCCATTCCTTACTCATACCCTTCAACCCCTCAACCTTATAACCAAACCCAAACACCTACACCTTCACCTATATCACAACCAAAACCTAAAGTATCCATTTTGGGAGCCTCTCCTTCCAACCCTTTTGACTCCATCTAGCATATCATGTTGAAACAAATTCACTAGACACCAGTGAAAATGATCCTTTATGAACTGATCAACACTTTGCCTCACCATCATCAAACATTGATAGAGGCTCTAAAATCTATAGATGTTCAACTAGATGACCCTCAACCTCTTTCACCCTTTTTTGTATCCCTCCAAATTTTTGCCTTCATCACATTTCAAGATTCTAAAATACCTCATGTTCATACTGAGGATCATGATCCACCCCTCTTCATCACTGCATACATTAATCAAACACACATCAAAAGTGTTATAATTTATGGAGGAGATATCATCATCAACATTATTTCCTCCCATGCTTATGACAAACTTTAGCTACCCAAGACCATCATGTCATAAATCACAATGGTCCTTCATGCCTTCAATAATACCATGGCCACTACCTTGGGGACAGTTGTCCTCCATATCTACTTTGGACCTCATACCATTCCTAAAATATTTTACATTATATAAGGTGAGTTCCAATACAATGTGTTATTCAAATGCCCTTGGATCCATGCCATGAGTTGTGTCCCTTCTACCTTACATTGGTGTGTCAAATTTAAACATAAAGGTCAAGATGTTACCATCAAAGTTGACCCTAATATTTTTGCCTCTTAAAATATGACATATCATCATAATAATAGTCTTATTCGTTCCTCATCCACCTCACCATCAACTACTAACACCACTACCTCACCACCAACCAAAACCAACAACACTCCTTCCCACAATAGTGATGAAGTTTCAACTAGCTCATATATCCCTTCTTCTTAGATTCCCATAGAGGACCCCTTGGAATCCATGTTTCAACATCTCTCCCTTGGGGAATATCACATTTTAGCCTTAAATTCTTTCCCTACTCCATAAGAGTATGGGAACCTTAAACATCACCCTTCATATGATCCTAACATTAGAACCATCATCCCTTTTAGGCTCCCCAATAATCAAACAAATTTCATCTATGGGGGACTTGATCAACCACTTCTTACTCCTACCACTACTTCATCTATCCAATTATTCACATCTAACTTATCTTATCTCAACAAACCAACCTTTGCCAAAGCTTACATTTATAAGTGTGCTTGGAATGGGTTTTGTCTCAATCTTTATGAACAAGGACCTCACAAGCTACCCATGATCAAAACCTAGAAACCTCATGAGTTATTCAACCTTGGGTTTATACCACTAGAATAACCTACCACACTAAAATCCATCACCACCATCGATTAATATGTTCCATCCTCACCAACCCCATATCCTTCAAATACTAAACAATTTGATACCATCCCATTTAAATTTGTTTATCAATACTGTTAGATTGGTCTCCCTGACCTATCAAAAGGATGGTTGAACTAAAACCCTTCCTCTCATCCATCCTAAAATGGTAAAAAATGATTCTCCTACCATTAACACCATCCAACATCAATATGATGATTCTTTAGTGTGGGGGATTATTCTATCCATAAATCCCTTCCTCCTAAGAACCAAACCATGCTAAATGAATCCACTATCGATGTCAACTTGGGTACTCAGGATAGCCCCTCTATCATCAAGATCTACCAATCCTTAAATTCCATGGATCAATAAGACTACCCTTCTTTCCTTCATGGCCATAGCATATAATTTTCTTGGTCTTATTATGATATGCCTATAATTGACCCTTATATTTCCTTCCACAACATTGTCACCCATCCTGAGGCTAAGCTAATACAATAAAAACTTCATAGGATGCACCCTCACATCACCCTTCTAGTCAAATAAATTTAGCATCTCTTATCCATCAACTTCATCCAAACCATTTAATATCCATAATGGGTTTCTAACATCATTCCTATCACCAAACCCATAGGGGGAGTTTGCCTCTGCATTGAATTTTTGACCTCATCCTTGCTTGCCCAAAGGATGACTTTTCTTTACCAAAAATTAACAAACTTATTGATCTTACAACTGGCCATGAGATGTTATCTATCATGGATTGTTTTTTGAGATATAATCATATTTTTATTACCCCCAAAGATTATCATAAAGCTTATTTTATCACCCTTTGGGGAACCTTCTACTATAGGGTCATGTCTTTTGGTCTGAAGAATGTTGGAGCAACATATCAGTATGCCATGACCTACATCTTTCATGATCTCATCCATACAATTATAGAAGATTATGTGGATGATCTCCGTGGGAAATATAAACATTTAAAAGATCACATAGATATTTTCATGATCATATTTGACTAACTAATTCATTATCATGTCAGGATCAACCCTAATAAATGCATTTTTGGGGTCTTATTTAGAAATCTTCTTAGCTTTATCATCTCTTTTTGAGGAATCAAAATATACCTTGCCAAATTCATAGAAATCTTGGAGATGGATCTTCTTACTAACCTTATGAAACTCTACATCCTACAAGGTAAGCTCCAATCTATTCATCACTTCATCTCCCAGTTATCATATAGATGTCAACCCTTTCACCATATCCTAAGGAAAGATACCTCTTTTAAGTGGACCAAGGACTATCAAAAGGCCTCTAATTCAATCAAATAGTACCTTCTCTCTCCACCCATCCTCATCCCTCATAGGGAATACCAACCCTTCTACCTTTATATATCTACTATAGACCATTCCTTAGGGGCAATTCTTGCTCATCATTATGAATAGAATAAAGAGCAAGCCATCTACTACATTAGCTACACACTTATAGAGTATGAGACTATGTATACTCATCCTGAGAAACTTTACCTTGCCTTAGTATTTTTGGCCTCCAAACTCCATCACTATCTTCTCAATCACAAAACCTATGTCATCACACTAACCTACTAAAGTAAATACACTCTAAACCATACCAAAATTAGTGTATGTTTAAGTGGCTCATTCTCCTAGTTAATTTTGATTTTGAGTTCATTTAGAAAAGGACCATTAAATGGAAAGTCATCATTAGTAAATTAGCCAAAGCTCCTCTACCAGACAACCAACTAGTTCCTCTTGCTTTTCCAGATGAGTCCACCAAAACTCTTTCCTAAGAGGAAACTACCTACCAAATGACCATGTTTTTTGATGGATCCAAATGCCAACATGGTGAGGGTGTAATATTTATTCTCATTACCCTTAATGGTGAACCTTTTCCCCTTTCCTTTAAACTTGACTTTGAATGCACTAATAATGTGGTTGAGTATGAATCCCTAGTCATAAGTATCTAAACCACTCTAGCCCTAGGGGTTAAAACCATCAATGTCTTTGGTAACTCCCAATTGTTCATCAACTAGGTCAATAGATCTTACCAATGTAAAAATGATGTTTTATTGAAGTATAAACAACTCATTGATGTACTCTTAGCATCATTTAAGCATTACCTTAACAAATTAGTTCCTCAATCTATCATAAATTTATATACATTGGCTTCCCTTGATTCTTAAATCCCATCTCAACCTAACAAATCTAAATTATTTGTCACCATCCATTAATTTATCACACCCTCATATATCAATTATGAATTTCCTATCATTTGTAGTGTGGAAGCATCTCCTTCTGACATTTAGTTTGACCAAACTTTTGATTACCTTGACCTCAGCATTATTCCTCCCAACCTTTTGAATAATGCTTGAAGAGATTTTGTTTAGAGTTCCTCTCATTACACCATACTAGGGGGAATACTTTACAAACATGGCTTAGATGGCCTCCTTTGTTGTCTATGTATTCGTGAAGCTTCCCACACTATCAAGGAAATACATGATGGAATCTATGAGGGACACTTTAGTGGCCTATCCATCACTAAAGGTATCCTTCACCTTGGTTATTATTAGCCCACCCTTAATCAATACTATTATGATTATGTGAATAAGTGTGCTAAATATCAAAAACATGCTAATTTACATCATACACCTACCCATAGCCTTCAAGTATCCAAATACTATTGGCCCTTCTCACAATGGGGTCTTGACTTTATTGGGGAGATAAATCCTCATTTTTCACAATAGCACCAATCCATTATTACAACTACTAAATATTTCACCAAGTGGGTGGAAGACATTCCTCTTATCTCAACCAAAGTCAACAAGATTATTGATTTCATCAACCACCATATCATCTAATGCTTCACTCTTTCCCATAAGATCATCACTGACAATGGAAAATCCTTTAAAAATAAGAAAGTCCAAGGTCTTTTTTATTATTTTAGCATCAAGTTAAGCTTTTCCTTGCCATATCATCCACAATAAAATGGATAGGTAGAAACCTCTAATAAAACCTTCACAAAATTTTAACCAAAGTAGTAAGTGCTTCAGGTCAAGATTGGCACTTGCACATCCCTTTTACTTTATGGGCCTATTTCACTAGCATTCAAAACTCTATGGGTGATACCCCTTTATCTATCATCTTTGGAGAAGAGGTAGTATTACCTCTCAAAGTATAAATTATTTCTCTTCACATATATTTTCATGAGATCCTCTCTTAGAGTGATTATCATTAGGAACATCTTTCCTATCTTGAGATACTTAACAAATATCACCTTGTAGTGCTTAATCATCTTCATGTCTATTAGGAATGAATCAAGCATGAACACAAAAAATACTTGAAAGAGAGAGAATTCAATATCAAAGACCTCATCCTTAAGGAAAACCAATATGTAACTAATATGGGGAAAAGAAAAAAAGGTAAGTTTGCTTTCAATTGGCTTGGACCCTACATCATAACCCATAAGTATGGATCAATAGCTTATCATTGATATTATTTAAAACATAAAATAGAACCTAAGCCTCTTCATGCTTCACATATATATCCTTTCTAATGTTAAAATAAGGATCAAACTTACCTTTGTGTCTAACTTAAGCTCATCCCTTGGTTTATAATATTTTCACTTCCTTTCACCTACCTATCCCTATTCCTCTTAGGGATAATTGATTACAATATAAGAACATGGATTATCCATCATAGTTATATCCTCATCCTAAGAATAGATACCATGAATCTACCCATGGCATGGTTCTTATGGATACTTTTCATCTCTAATCGGATGGAATCCCATGATCAATCATCCTTCAAACCACTTTTCCCTCATCTATCATTAACCTTTTGTGCTAAAAGTCTTGCCTCCATAAAGGTAGACTTCTAAGCCTAAATATACTTATCCATATCTACAAATATCATTCAAAATCAAATTAGGATATTAAAATATCACTTGGGTCCATATCTCTAGAATTACAAACTGGTCCCTTGAAGGACAGATGCCCAACAATTAAATTGCTTAAAGATAGACTACTCCCTTGAAGGATAGCTATAACAATCCAAATTTAGACCACTCCCTTGAAGGATGGCTAAGTTAAGTTTGTCAAAAAAAATATTTGAATCTTCCTATATTAATTAACTTTACCAACATATCCAAACAATAAAATCAACAAACAACCCTATGTCTAAATCAAAGCAAGTAAGTTGCAATCATATTTTACATATGGCATTCATAAACTTCCCACATTGATTAGTATATACATTATATTATGACATGGACTTGTCTATTATGGTTCTTTGGTCACCTATAAAAGAGGAAATCTAACCCACATTACGTTACCATATCACCCATTTCCCATTCAACATTCTAACTATCACCTACTTTCCCTTCTTAAACTCTCTAAAATAAACTAAAGGGACTATGAGCTTACTTCACACAAAGTGATCATGATACCTTATTTTTCAATCAAATCATGCTCATGTGAATCATTCACAAGGATTATTTTCATTAACTCACATCCAACTTAGGTTTTTTAGGCCTTTGTCAATAAACACATCATGCCTTTTATCTTACCCTCTATTCATTAGTTCATGTGGACATATGTCGCATGCTTCTTCTCTCTTTTCCACATTTAGTATGTTATCTAAACCTAATTTATGTGTTTCATCATATTCCCATATCACATATCATATCCAAACATTCAAAACATCATTCTCACTACATAATCCATATACATCATAAGATTATGAACCATGTCCATAAACCATATCTTATTCATACATAAAACTTCAACACCATAAAATATTCATAATCACATTATCATCAAAAAAAAATTATCATAGCATCAACCATGTAAAACACATCATATCCTAAACATCATCCATAACCATGATTAAATCATTTGTCACATAACCTATGAACCACATCATCATATAAGATTCCTTTCAATAAACAAACACATCATTCACTATGTATAAGCTCAAACATCACCTAAAATTTACGCATATTCATTATAAATTCAAACCTTTCATCAACCATGTTTCAATTCCATAAACACATCATCATATAACGTAATTAAATCATCCATGATTCTCAACATCATATCCATTAATAAACCATACATAAACAATCTACAAAACATCATCACGTGCCTAGGTCAACAATCTAGCATCTCATAAACATTAATTATCCAACATCTCATTAATAATCCATATCATCATAATCAAAATCTATATCATCATAAACATAATCAACATCTATATCATCATGAACATAATCAACATTTATATCATCATAACCACATCATAAACATAATCAACATATAGCTAATCATGAACATCTATATCATTGACGGTCAGGGTTCCCCAACTTTTTCAAATATTTAAGTACCCCACCTAGGTTATGAACTTTTGGGAGACTACCTTATCTCCCCCAAGCCAACCACTTTACCTTTTGGAGCTTCAACTTCTCTGACCAACCTATTTGACCACATTCACCTTGACATTGGTCATTTTTGACTTTAACTATTTATATGTATTGTGATGATGACCTTACCTTAATCATTTTGACCACACTGACCAACCTTTCCATGTTTACCTTTTGTAATTCACACCACCTTTTTCATGACCAAACCATTTGTGTTATTTTTTGGGAGCACTTCCTACCCTAGATATCTATGCACAACACTGACCCTATCTAGATGACTTGATAGGAATGACTCAATCAACTATGACCAACACTGTGGACTGGTTACCTTGTCATATGTCTCCCTAAAACTTGACCTTATTTTTATCAACATTGGCAACTTTAGTCTTTTTCAAATCTTGACAATTTCACTTAGTCACATTTTGTACACATGTTTGAATCTTAAATTCCCAACCCTTTTGTGTCACCTACCTCATGGCTCAGCATTTACCATTTATCAAACCTTGACCCAATTTCATTTTCAATCCATCAACTCCTAGTTTGAGGGAGAACACCTCCTCCCATACTCAGGGCATCAGACTATGACTAGAAATCCATTCATAGTTTTCGATGTCAAAATGCCTTGAACCCCTACCTGACCCTAAAGCTATTTGACCACCTAGTTAACTTAGCCCATTTATTAACTTAACCTTTTAATCCACCTTTTTTTAACTTACTTTCACCTATTTTATTTTAACTCCTTTACCACTGATGGTCATCCTAACCATAGATGGTTAGCTTGATCATTAATAATTAGGTCATCAGCTTATTTTAAAGCCACTATCAGTTATGTATGAGATAAGCATGGCACAATTTAGCAACTTCCCTTTTGTGATACTAACATAATTTAAAGCATCATAAATGGAAAATTTATCTTCCATACTAATTAAAAACTTCCTCCTACATAATTATTAACTTCATCTTATAAAAGGAGAGAATTAAGAAGTGAAAAGGATCTAAGAATCCACAAATCCATGCCCAAGATATCAAATCTTTTTACACACATATATCCAACCTTCCTTCAACAATCAAGAAATAGAAATGAAGATACAAACCTCTATTTAAGTTTCTCTCAAGGATAATGTATTATCACTTTAGTCAAATTACTCTAGCCTTCTACCATTAGCAATCTAGTAAGTTATAAGTAACTTTATACTTGTTTCTTTATTTTATTCCATTTTTAACCCTCTTAACCTTATCAGACTTATATCCTAGCTTCCCATATTTGACCAAACCCATATTCAAATCCATACCTAACCATTTATCTAATCTATAATTCCTTTTTTGATCATTGCTAGAAACACACAATAATTATTGATTATTAGCCCAACCATTGATGATCACCTCAACTGTTGACAATTACGTAACCATCGATGGTTAACCCAACTATTGATGGTTTACCTAACCATTGATGGTCACTATGGTATAAAATAATAGAAGGTTATTTTTAGCCCCTTAACCCCAACCAAATCATATTTTTTGTGTTCTTTCATGTACATAGATCCTTCCCTAATTTTTGAAACCTAACCCTAACTATCTTAGCATGAGTATTGACCTAATTTTTTTATATTTTGTCATTTTATTTGAACAAGAATTTTAATTTCTTCTTCATGCATGCATTTAATATCATGTTATTGAATGCAATTATTCTTTCTTTTCATCTATATCAAATTAATTTTTATCAGTAGTATATTGATAGCCTCCTAGTAAGCATATGCTTCTTGGATCTAGCTCACGCTAGGTAGTCCACTCAACTATCTTGCTAACAACCCCATTTCTAGTGTATTTTTTATTTACAAGTTATTCCTTCTAAGCCAAATAGTATTTCCCATCATCATCTAGATCATGCACACACTTTTATCAGGTATTTATTAACACACCCCTTGTACTATTTTATTAATTATTTCCAAATTAAGAAATGATTGGAAATTAAAATAAATAGATAGCACTTTTTATTTCACATAGATTTATGGGACTCTTAGACCTCATTCTCTTTGAATTTATCTCTCTTAGAAACCTTATCCCAAGTATTTAAAGGAAATTCATCTTTATCACCCTTGTTTGGTTTTCCAAATCCATATGGAGGAGGAATATAAAAAGCTATCAAGAAAGTTAAAAGACAAATCATTTGAACCAAAAGGAAGTGATATTTAAAATGCAACATACAAATCTCAAAAGTCAACATCTCACTAAAAGACATTATTATAAGCATATACCCTATCTCTAATTGAAGCTTAAACTCCACATTTGGCCTCACATAGAACTGAGGTCCATTAGGGTATGGTAGGATAGTAGATTGGAATAAAGGAATTCAATGAACTCTATGGTGCAACCTACTTTCTCATGCAAGTACCCAACCTTTGTAGTAGACTGATGACTCTATAAGGGGTCTTAAGGAATGGGGAACATGTTGTGAGAAGATAGGTCCATTTTACTTTTCATGCATATAGTCTTCATGGGATGATCTATATACTTCATTTTTTGACCTAAGACTTGTGTAGCTAAAATAAGTTCTTCAAAGTCCTTAAGGTCAAAAGTTCTCTTATTTTAACAAACCTAATTTGAGTGTCTTGACTTCTATAAAGAGTTCTTCTACCTTGGTTTTTCCTTCATTCCCCCTCTACCCATTTCATTTTCCCTCTTGATAGACAAATTATGATTTCAAATTTGTTTTCCCTTCTTATTTAATTCCTTCTTCTTCAGCTCTTTAAAACATGCTAGCACTACTTTGTTTCAATTTTATCTATCCTCAGAGCAAAATAACATGTTTGAGTAACTTTGGATTTATCTTTATTTTTTAGAATTGAATTACATTCCTATACTTAATTTACTTTCCTTTTACCATTTTTATTTATTTTAATATCATGTTGTTATGGACACTTAATTTTGTACTCTTTTTTCATTATTGAGTGAGGTTGGCTTATTACTTCTCACTCGATAATGTTGTTTCCCCTTTTATGCTTCCTTTTTCCATTATTGAGTTAGATAAGGATTGTTACTTCTCACTCATCCATGTTTTTTTACCATTTTATTTTATTTTTTACCATTAATGTTTTATTACCATCTTGTTTGGCATGTATCCTTGGTTTGACTTGGTGAGTTTGTCTTTCTTACTTAAGGATAGCTTGTTTGAGTTTTTCAATCTTTAGTAGCCTCAGATTTTTGGTTACTTGATTTACTCTTTTTTTCACTTGGTTATTTGGTCTAGCATAGCACTTGTCACCCTATCTTTCCAAATTTTCCAAATACATCCCATCTTCATAACACTAGCTATCTTGGCTTTTCTTGCATTTGTTTTTTTTTTTTTTTGCTCTTTAGTTTTGTATTTTTGGTTTTGTCAAAAGTAGTATTTGTGCCCTACATAATCAAAAATAACAAAATAATAGAAAATCATCCAGAAATAAATGTAAGTTAAGGTATGCATCACATTTAATTTTGAGTTATTTCCTTTTCTATCATTTACTTTCAGATATTTTTTCTTTAAAATACTTCAACTTTTTTTTAGCATCATCATTGTGTATTACTATGTTCTTTCTCAAATTACCATCCCCTATTACACCATCATGAGATGTGATGAGATTTAAGTGGGGAATATGTATACATATAATATTTTTAACTTTTATCAAATACTGATACTTTACATCTTGTAGGAACCTATCAAGACTCAATCTCTCTAAGTACATGCCTTAAGGGTTACACTAGGAAAGGGGTGGATAAACCTTTAATGCTTCATAGGATTATTTTCCCTTATTTACACATTATTACCAATCCAACCAACTCTTAAAACCATTCCCTAAGATATTACTCCTCCTTTGCACACTACTCTAGTCTTTTTCCTCTTTCCATCCCTCTTTTCTTTAATTTGATCCCCTTTAGCCAGTTGACTATACTAGGTTGATTGGGTTGACCCTATATAGTTTTTAGCCTTTGATTATTATAAGGGTTGAATAGGTAAACCCTATACTATTTAGGGTATTTTTCACTTATATTTTTGTTAGATTTTTTGCCTACTTAGCTTAAGACCTAGTGATTTACCTCTTGAAAACATACAGGGTTAACTGGGTCAACCCTATATAGTTGACATATTTGTAAGTATTTATGGTAATATCCACCTATAAATACAAGATCATTTCATAATTATTTCACTATGCAATCAAGAGTTATTATTCACTCATAATTTTTTACAATCTAATTTTCCACCATTCTACTTGAGGAGTCTTAGCTTAGGGTTTCTGCTTGGAGAATCTAGTCTTCTGGTTAAGTCTTGTATACTTTGGCCTTTCTTAGTTATCCTTAAAAACCATAAAAACCTCTTATGAATCCCCTATGGCCAAGGGAAAGATTTATTCTTGATTGGTTTACATTTAGGTAACTATATTCTAACTTTGTTCTCCTCTCTTTAGCAAATATAAGTAGCATAATTATTGGATTGAATAATATTACTCTTCATATTCCATGTATTAGGGTTTTACTCATACGTAGCTTAATTTATATTCTCTTATACATGTTTTGATTTCTTCATTAACCCCTCATGTTGTCCACAAGCTTTGGTATGCACTAGATTAGATTTACTTTATTATTTATTAGATATAGAGTGAACATTAAACCTATGACTCTTTTAGGGTTATTACATGATTGTATTAGATTTTAGGCTTTGAAACCCTTCCTAAAATGGTGTATTGTGACAAGTGATCCCTTAATTAGGTCTAGCAGATCCCCATATTGGTCATGTTCCCTCTTGACAAATGTATTCCCAATTGGAAGTGTAGGTATGCTCTATCTTCTTCGAGATAGGATTTATTTATAGACATGATGCATTTTTAATTACATATAGTTACCAATCAGGTAAGGCTAATCTATTTATTTCTCCCCTTAGCCTTTATTCTATTATGTCATCACTAGTTATTTCTTCTATTCCATTGTTAATTTACTCTACTTTTACTCTTGTGTCATCATTATCTACTACGCATATTTTCATTATGTTGACCATTTATACAACCACTTCTCCTTCAATTTCCACCTCTACTTCCACAACCACCAGCTAACCCATCACCCAAGTGGCACCTTCTTCTAATCAATTGAGTTCACCACTATCCTCATCAGGATCAGTATAAACCATAGCAATGGTGGAAATAAAGAGGATCTAAAATTTAAAAAATTGGTCTATATTGTGATATTGGGAAAATTAGAGTTACATAATAATATGAGAGCTAAACATTTCAGATAACAAAGAAAATTTTAGATACACAAAAATAATATATTTCACGCTCTATATATTAAATCATTTAGATGATTAAAAATATATAGGGAATGAGTTTTCTAGGTTTGGGATGGTAATATCCCTATAATCTCTCAACAAAATATGCAACCCACTAAATATAAAATATATTGTTGATATAATATATTCATCTAACTACCAAATACTAATAAAACTAACCTCATCCCTTATTAATGGGAATAATGTAAAGATTAATTGATTGAAATAAATAGAGAGGCTAAGTGGAATCCTCCACCCCTAGGTTGGTTCAAACTTAACTTTGATGGGGCATCTCATGGAAATATAGGTGCTTCTAGAGACAGGTGTATTATTAGAGATTGTAGTGGATCTCTAATCAGAGCAGCCTCAGTAAAGCTAAAAGATGTACTAATAATAAGGATGAAGCTCAATCTTTGGTTTTTGGGTTTGTAATTAGCTTTGTAATGTGGTATTTCAAGGATCTAAAAAGATGGGGATTCACTTGTCATCCTTTCATCTTTAAATAAATTTACTGCTCCTTATTGGAATATTAACAATATTCTTGCTAGTGCTTGGGAAAGTGTGGGGTATTTTTAAGAATAAGAAGGTATCCATTACTATAAAAAGGCCAACTTGATAGATAACTTTTTGGCTAACTATGGTATTGAGCAAAAAAATTCATATATTGTGGATAATGTTATAGGGGCTTGGGAAGATTTTATAGGGTATTCAAATGCATTGTTTGAAATCTAATCTTTTCTTCGAGGATATTATGGCTTGATTATTTTTTTATTTGTGGTGGTGTAAATGGATCTTAAGTGTGTGGTATTAGTGGGGCATGGATATGAAAGCCTATTTTGAGAGGCTTCCCTACTTCCTTATTTATTCTTTGGTTTACTCTTCAAATTTAGGTTTATTAGCACCCTTTCAACATTCCTATGAAGTGATGGATTAATTCTTGGATTTGGCACTTGGGTTGCCTATAATTATAATAGGGATTATAATAAGGGATATGTCTTCCTATGGGTTTGCATCTAGTGCTCAATTGAAGAAGATTTTTTGGGTTCCTATAGATGATGTCTTGTATGCCATTTACTTTACTCTGGGTGAAGATATTTTAGGAAGAAGCATGTTTAATAGGTTCAACTCAGATGTGTTAGCTCTCCTTGTTTTTAATCTCTTGGAAATTTTAGAGAATAAGGCTTTGGTGAAGTGAATGTTGGCCTTTTTCGTGGCACCCTTACATAGGCCTAGCTTTGATGATAAAGTTGGCAATTTCAACACCGATCCATTTCAAGTGCTACCTTTATTAAGTAACCATGGGTTTGGTTTTATTCCCATTACAATATTTAGAGATTTTAAGTCAATATTTTTTAGGTTGGTGGATTATGTCAAGGACTTAGAGCATAAATTGCATCACCCTCCCAAGCTCAGTGGTCTGTTTACTACTACCCCCTATGGACAGAGGTGTAATGTCTAATCATAAGTGAAAAGAAATGCATAAATTTAGGGAGAGGTTGAAGGATATCAATTTCCTAAGATAAATGGTTGAAAACCCTAGTAGGAAGATTCCACCCTAGTTCCCCTATGTTTAGCATGTCATAGTCACCTTGGTGATGTGTAACCATCTCTTGAGAAATAAAAATGCCCACTCTATTTGTGGTATAAAAATAGATTCCTAAGAGCATGACAGTGGACATTCTCATTTTGGTGTGAAGCTAGAAATTTTTGATAATGTTGTTATTTAATTGGGTAACCTATTCTTGTGTAAGGTGATATTGTTTGGTCTTTTACATTGTTATGGGTTATTTTTCTTGGCCTCTATATAGTTTGTTGTTTTAGTGACTTGGTGGCCTTGTTCCCCCCATGACCTCTTCCTAAAATGATAATGGAAAAGGTTGGGGGTTTTTATGTTTATGTATATCTTCTCAATAATAATATAGGGTAGGGGACCCATCAACCCTATTGCTTATCTAAAAAAATAAAAATAACCTCATATATTATTGTTATTATGCATAGAAATAATATACCACATAAATATCTATTAACTTATTACTGTTTATCTAACAATAATTACATTATTACAAATTAGTAATGTGAACATGCCTTAGTATTCACCCCTTGTGAACATTATTAACCCCTAGTCTAGACCCCTTAATGTGAACATGTGGAAAAAAATATCTTTGATATCTATACATTTACTCATGATTTGGTGAAAATCATAGGAAAATCACAAACCTTATTGATGGTTTTACATATGGATTACCAACAACCAAAATGGGATTGTTTTTAGGTGGATAACCAACAACCACAAACAAATGGTTTTACAAGTGACTTACCACAAATCACATCATGATGTGGAATATAGTTACTAGTTCTAACCACTATCACATTTTCAAAGAAGTTACATAGGAGTTTATAGTTCACTTATGATAAGTGTGAATAGGTATACATCATATGTTCTTATTCACACAAAATTGAAAACACATATCTAAAAAATAATTGCACCACTAAAGTAGAAGTGGCCCTATCAGTAGTGGATAACAAGAGGCTATGAAACCTCCATCCTCCAGTATGTGATTTTGCTTACTCAGCTAATAAGATATTTAATATTAACCCTTGCATGCCATTTTAGAAGATAAGACTCTTCCACACACATAACTGACATATATGACTTAGGATTTTGGGTTCACATGAAAATGCATCCTTTACATAAGATGGGATTAACTTTGATAACTTTGACATAAAATTGACTCTTTACACAAAATGATTCAACTATCGACATTTTTGAATTTTTTATATAAATGACACTTTAACAGTTATTTAACCTAGAACCTATATTTAAATATTGACATACAAAACTAAAACATAAACAAGACTATTATGAAAGAAAAATTAAAGTCTATAATGAAAAATAAAAAAATATTTATGAAGCCTAAAAATGAATAAATCAATTTTGATGACAAAATGGCATACTTAAACAAAATTTATACCATCCCACTAGAATGATATAAAAAAACATATATTAACTAATATGACCCCAAACTATAAAATAAATTAACATTTCTTTAACAACATTAATCTTCAATAAAAAAATTAACCAAACAAGATATTATTAAACTAAACCCAAGACTACGACTAGAAATAATGAAATTTATGATTTTGTAATAAGATTTTGATGTGATACATGTAGACTGAGCATGATGATGGACTATAGTTCATCATATGTAGAACATTAAGTGGTATTTGAAGTTATTTGTTGTTTTTCTATCCATTTATCTAGTGGGATCCAATGCTGAGAATGTGGGGTATAGAGAATTTTTTTTTGAGATCAATCAAGTCACCAAATCTAATAAAATCTATTTAGTCCTCTTCATTGATATGTCTTTCCCTTAATCAATGTGAAAATACTCATAGAACAATACAAGATCTGAACTGATTGATGCAATGTAATATCTAGTGTTGAAATTTTGTGTAGAAATAATATATAATATAGAAAAGAAATGCCAAATATTAAATATTAATGTTCTTGGCATAATGAATGCAAGTAGACTTGGACTAAGACTTGAAATTCTAGAATTTTAATGGAATATTTCTCACTAGGATAAATTGATGGTACAGATATGAGTTTAGATCATCAAATGACATCCACCTTAATTAGATGATGAATAGATGGAGGATCAATGAAAAATATTCCTTTGAAAAACTCAAAGAATGATGGTGTTGGTGAGCTTAGTGAAGGAAAATAGTGGTAGGTTAAAGTACAACAAACTCAAAGTTATGTTTTTAAATTGATGCAGATATTATCCAAAACTATGAAAGAGATGCACATCTAGGATAGAATGAATAGTAAGATTGTAGATTGAGCACATAAGTATTCTACAAATTTCTAGATCTGAGATTTGATTCTTCAGATATGAAATAACTTTTAAACCAAAAATAATTTACTATATTAATCTATGAACTCAAAAAAAGATTCAATTCATTAATCTGAGGTAATTATACAATTTATGACATTTCCCCATTCACATTCTTAATCCTCCATAATAGGTGCAAGACAAAGCTACACTGATACCAGATATTGGGAAAATTAATGTTACATAGCAATATGAGAGCTGAACATTTCAGAAAATAAAGAATAATTTAGATACATAATAATAATATATTTCACACTCTATATATTATATTATTCTAATGATTACAAATACATAGGAAATGATTTTCCTATATTCAAGATGGTTAGATCCCTATAATCTCTCAACCAAATACCCAACCTACTAAATATGAAATATATAATTGATACAATATATTCATCTAACTAACAAACAATAATAAAAATAACCCCTTAAATTATTTTTATTATGCATAAAAATAATATACCATACAAATATCTATTAGCATATTATTATTTATCTAACAATAATTACATTATTACAAATTAATAATGTGAACATACCTTAACATGTGCATCCCATGCCACACCTGGGGAATGTAGACTAGTCCAAGATAATTTGGCCTTCAATGCCTAAGCCAGCCCCTGAACTTGAACCTAAAAAAGACACACAAGATTGGGCCAAGGAGTTAGGAGCACCAGCTACTAAGAGACCAAACTTGAAGATCACATAGTTGCCCATTAAGATCTCACTCTTTTACAAAGCAACAACCTTAGTGAAAAGGGTAAGGAAGAGGAAGATAGAAGATAATAGTGGGTGAGGCCTAATTCTTGAATAAAAATAAGAGATTTACTCTCTTTCAAAAAGACAAGATAGAAATAAGGGTTAGTCCCCTTACATTGAGGACCTTAAGTCTTACATGGAGACCCACACTAGAAAAATAGTGTCCAATCATGAAGGAATATAACAAGATATAAAATAATTATAAAAAAATTTTGAAACCCTTAGGGAATAGCAATAGGTAATTTATGTTCCCCCTAGCATAGAGAAAGATGTATAGAGTGTGGCATTAAGATTATTAAAAAATTTGGATATCATTCATTCTTTGAGAGCACAATTGGCTCCACATGCAACCACAATAACAAAATTATTTAAAATTCTCAAATAAGATGAGAACATATTGAATTTATTAGTTTTGTATATTCCTAATAAGGTATTCAACCATTTAAATTTGATGATTCCCTTGGAGGTAGCCAATGCATTAAATCTAGTAGTCATAAGGACTCAATAAGCTCGAGATTGGGTAAGTGTTATCAACACTTTAGTTACTAATATCATTTAAAAAAAATCATGTTGTATAAATTTTGAATGAGTTGTAATTAACATGAGTGTGGGATAACATCAAGAATTCGGTAGCCTAGGATGTTTTTGACCAAATGATACAACAAGCTTTAGATAATTTTAGTCAATGTTTACAAGGACTAAATTTAAAGTATATTAAAGTAAATTTGAGTTAATTAAGGAAGAAGGAAAATAAATTGGAAATATTTGGGTAGGCTTTCAATCTACCAAGACTAAACATTTAAGGCTAGTAGAATAAGCAAATAGGGTTAACAAACCTTATCTTCCTTATATGAGTGTAATATAGGCACAACATGCCAAAGGATATAAATGATATCAGGAATAAAAACACTATCAAGATTTAGAGGCTAAGAAGAAGATATATTTATCACCATCCATAAGTTCAATAGCTCAAACTCTAGATAATGTGTCATTTACAACATTGCCATTGACTTCAGTCCCTCCTAATGCAACAAGTGCATCAACTCTACCTCTCAATTCAATGCCATTCATAACTTTAATTCAATCTACTAGTTCTTCATATACTACAAATTTAGTTACTACATTTGTTACAACCACTAGTTCATCTCTAGTCACCATCTTAACCCCAGTTACAACATCAGTTTTAACCATAACCATAATAAGCGTTAAGCAAGAACTAAGTCAACCTTGGTCGAAGACTATTTTTGTATGATTTTTCATGTAATTATTATTCACATCTATCTAAGTATTATTACATCCATGTTGTAAGTAAATGAATTATTTCTCTAACATGCACACATTACACGTCTGATGTAATCTATAAGTTATAACATGTAATTTTGTAGTAAACTAGAACTTATGTTCTAGTTATTTTGATGTAATTAAAAGTTTTACCATACTTGGAGGATGAGATGATCCCTTCCCCAAGTCCTTTAAATTAATTTAAAACCATATTTTCAAAAGGTGGAAATTTTCATCAATAGAAAGGAATAAATCAAGTGATGGATTGTCATGAAACTATGTTTGTTCTTTCTTCTTCCTTTTCTCTATTATTAAAAATTTAGTTTCTTTGTCTATATCTGTTAAATAATTTTGAAGTGTGTTAATGCTATAGATGATTATGATTATTTCAATTTATTAATACTAATCTTATATGTGTTACATCTATTGAGGATTGGTTGAATTTATTAGTTTAAGTAATTAGTATATATTGATTTGATAATCTAAGGTATGTAGGAGTATTCCATTGGTATATTCATCTAGATGTGTGTTATAGCTACTCTACACAACTTTTTAGGCTAAGCTATAACCTTTTAGATAATGGTGTGAAACAATAATTCTAAGGATATCAATCTTTAGTTGAGATTAGTAAGCTTCCTATACTTGTTTTCCCATGACTGCTAATCATGTTTGTTCATGAGTGTGTTGTAGCTATAGTCGGCAAACACTGGTTTTGGAGATACTTGTCCACCTAAGAAACACTCTTAGAAGTGACCTTTTAGGAACACATATCCTTATTTTCTACCTTACCCTTCTTTCCTTTTTTGAGTTTTTTTGAGATCTACCCACCATAGAGTAACTCTCCACCCATCTAAATCATTTAGTGTTTACTTTCTATTAGATTTCACACATCCATCCACAAAACATGATTAAACAATCTATAATATCAACATGTTATTCCACCACATGGTTTTTTTAATTTCATACTTGTAACTTATGCCCTATATTGGAACCTTGTTACATATATATCCTAAAACGTTAGAGGATACCTCATTCATTTTTATAATGTGTGCATAAAACCCACATCAACAATATAGATCAAACCTTATCTCTTTACCTTAGGTCTTTTAACCTTGAAAAAATGAGTTAGTGGGATCAAAATGTTGAGCTAACCTCAAATAACCCTCTATTAATCAAAGCTACCTACATAGCCAATAATCTAAGGAGGGCCTCAAACTTTTATATTTTCCCCTAGGTGTTGGCTTGTGTGTTCACAAGGGTATAATATAATAAATTCAAAGGCATGCAATAATCTAGATTGTAACCTAAAAATTATTACTCATGGATTTTTATTTGAGTGATTCAAACATATGATATGGCTGATCATATGAATGATATCAAAATAGAGAATAATAGGGTAGTCGAACTCAACTATGTGATGATTGATTGATCTTGAATAGGTGCTTGTTTAGTATTTTCTAGATGAATAACAAGTAGGCTTATATTTTTATTTATACCACACCTTTTGAAAATACCTCATGGTAAGGTTCAATAAGATAAATTGACTAAACCATAGGATTTGAAATATTTTCAAATTAGATGAATTTTGAGGACTACACACTTAATAAAAATATGGACACTTTCATCGATGCAAGTGTCCCTATGTGGGATGCAAGTCTTTGGTAGGATATGAAATTGTTAAGATCTAAAATTGATAGTGAAATATATACATCAAGTTTTAATCTTGTTTTAAATCTAGGTAGTCCCATAGTGTTATAGTTCACCCATGCTCTATGACATTACAAAATTTAGCTTGTATTCCAACATATCATGCAATAAATAACCCTAACCCACTCACCCAAGGCATAAAAAAAAGGGCTGGCTAGGTTTAGATTAATTGTGTGCTATGTTAGGCTCAAATTGGGGAACAAGATCAAAGAATCAAGGAAGTTGTATATATTCCTAGGATTTGAGCCTCATAGGGAGGTATTTAGGCTAGAAGAGTTCCCACCAATGCATTCAAACATAGTTATACATTAGAATCTTAGGCTCAAATATTTTCCTTCAATTAATGACACTTTATTTATCATATTAAATATTATATTAGAAACTAGAATTTATAATATATATGATTATAGTGTTATGCCCTTAGTCTCATTTCTACTATTGTTATTCCTTGTGTCTCTATCTTTATTCTCTCCTCTTCTTCTAGTCAAGTACAAGTTCTCTCTTCTCTTATTTATCTCCTCCCACTTCCTGTAGTTGTAACTTAGTCCTCTCCATTTATTCATTATCTACCTATTTATTTATTTAAATGTTATCTTGGCTTGAGGCTAGCTACCTCATCATCCACCACCATTTTTCATAACTCACTATTACGACCTTTCATTAGCTAAACTCTCAGCATTTTCCCATGTAATTGTTATTGTTGTTCTTGGGTCCACATATATGCTTATATGTGACCTTTCATTCTATCATGTTGCACATGGTAGTATATTTCTAGAAACATGTGCTCATCTCTCTAGCATTTATCTTAGGCACACACACTAGTTATGGGTTTGGATTATGTGTGTCTCTTCTCAACTATTAGAATTGATCTTCAACTATTGCACACTTACACATGTTAGTCTTATAACTAGTTAATTTCAAGGGTCAACATCTCCCCATACTAAACTAATTATCAGTCATCAGATAATGATTCTATATCTTTCTTACTCTCTTGGTCTAATTCATCTATCCTTGAAGTCATACCATAATCAACTACTTTATCTATATATACACTTTTCTACAAGTATTTTTCTGCACAACTCCTCATCAAACTTTGTTCAATCTCTCTAGTAGTAAGTTTAACCTTTTATTCCATCCTAAGTTTCTTCCCACCTCAAACCATGGTATTTTAATTTTTTATCTTTATTACTCACCTTTATATCAAGTTTGGTCACCTTAAGATGGGTGCACGAGCTAAATCCCTTCCCCTTAGTGACAATATTTTTCAAGGTGCACAACTATGCCTCATTCTTTGCATTTTGAAGAACATGATCCCTATTTAGTTTCCTCTTAAATTTCTTGTTGGGTTTCCTCCAATAAAACACTAGGTTACAATGATTAGGATCATGCCCAACATCCATAGGTCCTATTCACTTGATGGATCCTCTCATCATCTCTTCATGGGTACCCATATTCCATTACTCTACCCTCTTCTATTCTCTTTGTAGGAGCTTATACACTAGCTTCCATCACTCAATATTTTATTTAGATATAGATGAATAAACTTCATTTAAAAAATTATTGGTTTTGATGAGTCATGTTAGTTGCCAAGGTAAATTGATAAGCTTCTGGGATAGATCCCAAGATTCCCTGCTTTGATAGGCATGGTCATGGCATCCTCTAAATTGGATATGGGCCAGTGTAAATTTTAGTTTCTATTCTTTGGTAATTCATGAATATTTAAATATTATAAATTATAATTTGACTATTTTAGGGGATGGTGAAAACCATGCATTTGCCTAAATTATTTGGGTGTAAGTTTTCTAGGTTGACTCCCCTACTATTTAAAATAAATTTCATAAATATAAAAATAGATTTCCACTCCATAAAAAGTCAATATGATCTTATTATCCATTATATGTAAATATAAATACACCCATATAATCATAATGATAACTTTCAATGGTAAGAAAGGGATGAAGTGTCTGTAGATTTTGTATACAATCTCATACCCATCTAGCTCATATGACCTATTATGATTCACCTCTCCATTCACCCTCTCACCTACCACCATATTTTAAATTTCATTAGAATTTTGAAACACATACTTAGATATTAGCCAAACAAAACCCAAGTTATTTATATATGGGTCACTAAAATTTACCCTGATATGGGCCTAGAAAACTACTACCATACATAGTAGTTTGGGGTCCTACCCCCTCACTTTTCCTCACCATGATATCCATTATTAAAATTCATTCCATCATCTAGGTGCATTACTCCATCATGTTATTATTGTTTTTTTAGCATTACCAATTTTTATTAGCATAAAACTATACTCACCAATATCCAACCACTTCTTATTTTCCTATGGGGTATCCTCATGCATAGTTATTCACTAATAAGCTAAAAAATTATATTGTTTTTCTTAGAATCTACCCATATTCATATGATTAAGACCAATGACTCTTTCCATAGTCATTGTTTATCCATTTACCTCACTCTACTAACTAGCTCCTTCATTTTATCCCTATTGCCTGTAGGTTCTTAATCTTCCTGTGATATCCCAAAGGAAATGGGATTCAAATTCAAGTAGCCTTATTGATTAAAATTGACCCACATAAAAAATATAGTGTGGTGTCTTCCCCTCTTTTGCTCTAGTGTCTTTCACCTCCTACTTTTAAAACTTGACCCCTTGGTCTGATTTCATCTCTCCTCCAAACCTCTCAGCTTATTCTACTACTTCCCTAGAAAAATACCTCTCAATATTAATTTTATTTTCTCAGTGGTTCTATCTATTTCACTCCTAAATTTGTAAATTTTCATCATGAGCCATCTATTTATATTTATAGTTGTGAAAGGGTTACCTATTGATTCATATGATAGGTCAATAGCTATTAATTTGATACCCATTATACCTATTTAAGCCTATGTTTCATATTATAGCCACTCTAAGTCATGCCTCAAGTTTAAAAAAAGTGACGTGGCATATATTTTGGATGCCTTGATCCTTATTATGCTCTTATTTTCCTAGTTGAGTTACTTCCCATGATGTTCAACTCTGATAGCACTTAATGTGGATATGCTATAGATCTACCATCCTTTCTTGTACTTTGGTCTAGTCACCACCTTCCTTCACTTTGCTCAGCTAGTTGACTAACCATTATTAAAAAAAAATTCACCTATCACTTTACATCCTAATCTTGACTTGGTCAACCCACTAACTTTTCTCATGTTGTTATTCTTTTTGTGTGCATCATTTCTCATCAGCTCCTCCCATGCACTTATTTACTTCCTTTTATTTATTTCATAATATTATATACTTTTGTATGCCTCAATTTCATCTCTTACCCCACACTAAAATTTTTGGTTGGTCCTCAAGTGCAGGGCTACATTAGCATCCTCTTTCTAGGTGCATGTGTAAAGTGCCTATTTTTGGTGGGGAAAGAATGTCTTTTATAGTTTTACACCACTCCCAGCCTCATAAAAATTAATTAAATATCTAGTAGTTATGTATTCTCAAATGAATCCCCCACTCAACTCACCTAGATATATTTTAAGAGGTGAGTGCATCTTGTTTCCATTTGCACAACCACCGCATAGATATCCTACCTTACTCTACCAATAAAAAGTGAAATTAAATGTTGAGATATCCTTATTATAACTTGGTGATAGATTAATTATTACCTCTCAAACCTTATTTTTTACCTATTAAATATTCAAGTCATCTTGATCTCTTGTGAAAAAAGTAGAGCTCTCTACAACAAATCAGCCTATGTAGCACTTTTCAAACACAATTTTTCAAGACCAAATGAAGACCAACCACATTCAAATTTATAATGATGGTAGGAAAACATGGGGAAAATGTGAGGATTAAAAATTTCATAAAAAAATTTCTCCCATGTGCAAAATGTGTAGGATCAAAATAAATTTAAGCTGATTTTTACTTGGTCAATTTTTTGTGTTTACAATTTTTAGATTTGTCTAATGTGCACATTTCAATCTCATTTTATCAGGGTTAAATGAGGTCAAATATTTCCCAAATTCCTTGTGTTAATATCCAAATGTCATTAGAGTGAAATGGTAAAGATAAGTAATAAATATTTGATATCATATGTGAAATGTGTAGCCATAAAAATTGGCTTCTACAATGTCCCAATAAGCACTTTTATAACCCATTTACGTAGGACCAAATAAATTCGAAATTTCTTGAAATTTTATATGATAGTTCCCTAATTGAATGATAAGGTAATGCATTTTATGTTTTATTTGTTGGAATTTCCATTGAAAAGCTATGATGGTGTGAAGTGACCCTCTTTGGAAGATTTATCACAACCAACTTTTCACCAGAAAACACTTAGAGGGTAATGCACAGGGGTTAGTTTGATCATTTCAAAAAACCAAAAATACCCTTTTAATTGTGTTTTCAATATATTTATGTAAATATAATATAATATGGGTTTTATCATATCTTACTCTAATTTTCTATTTTTCCATGTTCTAAAGGTGTTGATGTGATTGTGCATGACTGTGTTAGTTTTTTAGCCATATCTTTTGATCCATTGCTCCATTTTTTATGCCTCTTAATGTATTTTAAATATTAATTATTCCTATTTGAAATTATGTTAATTTAAAATTAGATAAATTTAGTATTGAAATTTGATCAATGTTGTAGCTAGAACATTGTGTTGATTTGAGCCCAAGTCTACAAACTTTGATACAAATGTGGATAATGACATCATGCATCACTTATTCAATGCAGATCATGATCACACTTTCACTTATAAAAATACATAAACCATTATTCCAATAATAATTGAATATTTTAACTACCCCAATAGTGGTTGAGGTTGATTAATGACCATGAACTCTCATATTACCTATATAGGCAAGCAGATTTATAATAATGACTTTTTTAGAAAAGAAATGATATAAAAAAATTCCCTCCATGAGCCCTTTATCGATTGAGCCTTACAAATCATAATAATTGAGTTTTCCTTTATTTATGATTCTTGAATTCTATGTGTATATTTTTGTTCATTGATATTTTCATGTGGATGTATTTTCCCTCATTATTTTCCATCCCTTCACACCTTTGTGCAGAACCTAACTTCCCTTGTAGGTCACATGATGTGGGTACTTGGGTTTATGTTAGTGCTATATATAAACCATTTATCATCCCTCCTAGTGTCACATTATGTTATTATTCCTCCATGTAAAATATTTATGCAGGATTTGTGTCATTTTTGGGTCTATGTAATAGTTTCTTATTCTCTATAGTTGTAGTTGTTATCTACTAGACTTGTACCCTTGTGAAGGTATTCTTAAGCCTTCATAATCTAAAGTAACATGGATATAATATTATATTATGGATGCCCTAATGTATGGATTAAATATATATATATTAAGGGCTATCTCCCTTTGATGTATCATTTAGGCTATTTACTCTACACTACCAGCATTCTAGGGAAAATGGAAGAGGATAAACTGAAAGAAAACCTATCTAACTAAGGTGGTACACTAAAATGTGTCCTTAAATTATCTAATATGCACTAAGAAGGTTGAATAGAGACATGAAACTGGTACACTAAAATGTGTCCTTAAATTATCTAATATGCACTAAGAAGGTTGAATAGAGACATGAAACTGATTTTAATTCTAAAATTAAAGTCTCCAAACATCAATATTTCACATAGAGGCTCAGCTTGATGCATAATCTAAGGCAAATGATCAATAGGTCTCTAAAAGACACTAACTAAATATTACACTTACCATACATACAAGATGATTGAAGAAAACTATGAAACCTATAAGTATTAAATAACACATTCAAATAGGTAAAGAGGAAAGTAAAAAATGAAATGAAGCATGCACTATCACAATCATTCATCAACTAATCATAAACATATACTAGTCACAAGTATTGAGGAGGCATGAATTTAATATTATTCATTATAAAGAGGTAAGTACAAGTGTTTTTATAATCATGGACTTGTCACAACTCGGGTTAAGGATTATTTCAAATTCCAAAAATAGGTTTACATATAGAGATAATGAGAAAGGATAAAGAGAGAGAGACAAGGGAGCCCAAAACTAGGTGTGAGTCATCCACTTAGTCTTCCTTCAAATCCAATGTAGCATTTATTATATTATCTCTCATACAACATTTAAAAATTTATTTAGAGGTAAAATAGGAATTTTATTGAATGTTTGAATAAGTTATGGCATTTTTTTATGATGTTTTACTAATACAAGTGCCTACATTCTTGCTTGCACACCCTATATACTTTGTCACATGTCCTTGTTAAAGAATGAGTCTTCCTCCTAAAAAATAGGTATTCAAGTCTCATTAATTATTTCATTAAAATATTCTCATAATCCATTAATGATGTCTTTCTACCTCACTTGGGATATTAGAATCTCATTGATTCTTGTTTGACTCTTTCAGCATGTTAGGCATAGGAAGAAAGTCTTGTTAGGAGTCCTAGAGACATTTTAAACCTTTGAATACTTATTCCAATCAAACTATGATTTTTTCTTGTTCTATTACTAATATGAGGTCTATATCAACACCAATAAATCCCTTTTAAATGTTTATATGCATCAATTTAGTACTTTGATCACTTGACTCCTTCATGAAAAAATAGGCATAAGAGAGAAAAAATTGGGTTTTACATTGAATAAGATGAATCCCCTCCATGGATGGATTATAAACATAAATTAAGACATAAAAAATTAACTTGGGTCCATTAGAACATCTAAAATATTCCATTTGTTTGTTTTTTCACACATTCTTTGTAGCCCTAAAAATTGGTAAACATCCTTGTCTATAAGAACGTATGGATAACCTTGGAAAAATAATCAATTTTTTTAGGACTCTATATCCCATTAAATTTTCATACCAAATTTCATGAGCCAACTCCAATTGTAAGCATCTCTTTTATGTCATTTCTCTCTTCAATTAGGCCTAATTAGGTGTTTTAGGCCTAAAAAGAGAAATTTGACCCAAATGGCCACCCACACATATGAAACCTTAAAAAAGTGTTTTATTAAATTTACCTATCCTAATACCATCCTTAATTCCAAATTTTAAGTTATGGTAGTGTAGATGGGTAAACCATGAAATGGCCATTGGTAAGCCTATATGTTTTTATGTGCTTGAGGTGTTCTTGTTGATGATTTTTATGAAACTTGCATGTTTTGATGATTAAAAATTATTTATGATACCTTTCAAATTTTCACACAACTCATTCATTGAGATTTAAGTCTCTTATTTCACCCATTGGCCTTCACCATTAATTTTGGGTTTGCAAAACTGAGTTCTCTCACCTGTTGAGCTAGTGACCAACTTGCAAGGGTTATATAACAACTTGGGGAACATGTATAATAATTTTAATGATTTTTAAACCTATTTCAAGTTCCCATAAACATATTTAAATGGTTTTGAGATAATTTCACTACCTATACCCTCATAAACAAGTTTAAAACTACCTATTTTACATTGTATCATATGGTATTGTACCTACACGTGTGAAAAAACACCTAGAAGTGAATATTAGGAAAGTTTTGAATATCATTAGGACCATTTTTATTTCAAACCATATAATTTTAATGCATCAATAAACATATCTATTTAATCATGTCAATTATAGGGTTTAGAGGGGTTTAAATTCTTAACAATGGTTCATCAAGGACAAGGGTCAATTCCCAAAAATAATGCCAAAAATCTATATCAGGGGGACCTCCTAACATATCCTATGGTCTTGAGTTTCCATGAATCTTCTCATGAAAGTTTTGAGTAAACCTTTGACAACTTTGAGCTCCTTTTAAAGCAAAATAATGTTATGTCACCTTTTAACGATTGTTTATGCATCCATGAATTCTAAAGACAAAACAAACTCTATAATTTTAAAGTATATAACCACCTCCAACACCTGAATTAACCTCATCTTACCATACACCTTTTAAAACAAGTTCTAAGTTCTTCAAATCTGCCTCTTAGGCTAAGGTGACTGTGTGTGAAGGTTGAGGAAGGTTCTTTAGAGTGCTAAATCCCCAAAACTCACTTTCACATCAAAAAAATGGTTTAAAAATGATTTAAATGGTCCATTAAATGATTTAAAATTATTTTATATAATCATTGACCTTTCAAATATATCTGAAACACTAAATTCCACCATTGAGGGTTTTAAACTAATTGGTCTTATTGACCCTAAAAGTATATGAACTAAGTTTCTCTTCTTATCCAAATGATCAAAAATTGATGTCCTTTTTTTAGGTAATATAAATCCATATTCATTGTCATATTTCCAAATTTTAGTTAAAATACACTCTCCTCACTTGGTTATAGGGTAAGCCTTTAGGTCTATACTAGACTATGCTAGTAGACTGAGTTCTACCCTTTATGAATATGATCTTCTCCAATTCCATCAATTGAAATAACTCCCTTAAACAATCACTCTAATTTCATTAAACTTCATCCCTTTGACACTCACTACCATCACATGTGTAATCCCTACCAATAATCGCATTCATGTCTTTGACTACCTATAGGTATATACTAGTTGTAGGTTCACATTGGTTATTTCTTTGTTTGCTTAGATAATTTAGGTGTGATAAGAACTTGAATAGGTTTATGATATGTGTTTGAAACCTATTATAATATTTTTAAATCATCTAAAAACCTTCACCTCTCCCTCTTACACAAACCTCCATGCACTCAATATATAGGCTAATTGTGATAGTGCCTTACTTAGTTGTAGCTTACTTAGCTTGACTGTATATTAATATTACTTGTGAGTGTCCTTTGAAATATTTATTACTTAATAATACTATAATTACCATATATCTAACTTCACACTCCAAAAAATAATTTATCAATCAAATTCTCAACCTTATCATTGCACTCTTTGCATCTAATTCTCCTTAGAACTCAATTAGGCTTACAAACTGGTTGTAGGTGGCTATTTTGGATTTTTTAGGATTTAGGATGTATAATATGAATATAATTAAGATAATTAAATAGATTTAAATAGACCTATATTAATTTATAACACCTCATGAAAGTGTGGCAACTCAACTTCCTCCTCTTGTCTACTCATATCCTCATGTGATAACATATAGGCCACCTAATGACTATGACTATTTTACTTCAATAGTCAATTGGATTTCTCTCTCCAATTAATCTCCTTTTGGTTTCATGGATAATATTCAAGTCACTTTATATACTCAACTCATGTAGCTTCTTACTCTTCTTGACCTTCACAAGTTCATATTAAATATGGACCTAGTTGACTGAGCCAAAATGTATGGTTGTAAATGCACATTTGGAGTTTGTACAGAATATAGATGTAAAAATCCACTCTACCTACCTCCATGATGACAAGACTAAATAGTATTCATTTATCTCATTTGTAACTACTAATTCTAACCATTTTTCTTAGTGACCTTATCATAATATTATATTGAAGTAGCCTAATAGTGGATGACTATTGTAGGTCAAAATTCTTCTCATTGTACAAATTGTAGACTAAAAAGTGTCATGGTAGTTATCATATGATATTAATATGCCAAAATATCATTATGGATATAATTATAACCCAAATATTTACAACCATATACCTTTATAATTCAACATGATGCTTATTGAAGATGCCTTAAATTATGACTATTGTAGGTGTTTATTTTGCCTTGTGAGGCCTCTATACGGTAAGATAAAATATGTATTCCTTGGTTAGAATTTTAAAAATATGATTCCAATAACACTTTTTGAGTCAAATTTACCCTTCATCAACTTGGATAGGAGTCCAAAATCTTGATTAATAAGGAAACCAATGCATAAACTTACCTTAAAAACTGCTAAGAAACCTTAATTTCTAATAAACTAGGTTCTAAGGTAAAGTTTTATGTTTTTGGATTATACCTTGGAGAAATTATGAGAACTCTCGTCCATTATATCATGATATAACACCCATTAAAAATCATCTAAAACCATCATAACAAATTCATAAATTGATCCAAAACTCAAAAGCTTTGACTGAAAGAAAATTCAAGAAATAAGAACAACACAATAACAATAATGCTATCTCTAAGAAGATATGTTTTATTCATAAAATTTATAGACCCAAACATATTCCTATCTATAAGAAGAGATGTCTAATTTACATTTTGTCTTACATATTAATTTATACATATTTTTAAGGTATTAGGAGGATGTGGAAGGTCACCAATCTCGAGGGAGATTAACTGGTTTGACTTCCATGATTTACAACAATACAAAATTTGAGGAATTACTATTTTTAGAAACTTACTATTTTTAGAATACACTAATAAAATTGAAATTTGGGTAACTAAATTTTTTTTCTAGGGTCAAACCCCACCAAGTAGAGCTTAGTGGCATCTCATGATGTTCCCCTCATTCTTTATTTTCCAATTGTTCAAACGGGGAGTCAAACAGAGCTATGGTGCAAAAGTTATGGCTCCTAAAAGTTCTACCAATAATTGGGGTAGAACCATCACCTAAATTTTTTCTTGAAATGTTGCTTGCATCATTAATAAGGAAACCAATGCATAAAGTTACCTTAAAATTTGCTAAGAAACCTTAATTTTTGCTAAACTAGGTTCTAAGGTAAAGTTTTATATTTTTGGATTGTACCTTGGAGAACTTATGAGCACTCTCATCCATTATCTCATGATATAACACCCATGAAAACTCATCTAAAACCATCCTAACACATTCATAAAGGCACACAATCTTTTGGAGGTCTCTCAAATTGGTAATATAGTCATACACAAATTTGAGTGTGTCTTTTAGGCACATAAGGCTTAAAATGGATCTCTTGCTCCCATGAGTGTCACTAGAAAATTCAAGACCCCTTAGATAATGTTTAGTAATATTTCATGTTATTCCAAATTTATTTCATTTCCCTCATGGCTCTTATGCTCATGTCATTTTCCATTTTGACCTCTACCCTCTCATTAGGCCTACAGGTGCTCTTTTTAGCTTTAAAAGAGCATTGTCTTATTGTGTCATATAGATTGTCTTCCTAAGGTGAATCAAGACTTTATCACTTTTTATAAACTCAATTTTTTAAACTCCCCAAGATCATGTTGACCTCATTGAGATGCTCTCATACATTAGAATCTCATTAGACCTATAACCATTCATTATGAAAGGCCCTATCTCAATCAAGCTACCTCAATAAATACCCACTTCAAGATGAAGGTAAAGACACATTCTACTTAGATGAAATAGGTTTATTTTACCTAAAACATAAAATTAATAAACCTCTAAATATGAATACAATCAATTGATATATCAAACATGCTTGAAACCTAATAACTTTAGCAATCAAGATAGGTACCACTTTCCTATCAAAAGCTTCCTTATCAAAAAAAAATCACCTGATGAGTACACCATGAAAAATGTCCTAATTTACCTTGAAATAATATCATTGTAACCATTTTTATCCATCAAGTTTTTTAGTGAAGAAACGAAGGTAAACATGGACCTTGTCTAGATGACTAGGACATAAAGACCCCCTTACACTCTTAGTAATTTTCCATAAATATGGGGGGATGAATCTGACAACCAATACCACTAAATTTAAGTTCATTATGGTCCCTATCATTTCCCAGTTAATTTTTACCTGGCTCTCTCTCTCTCTTGAATGTACTAATCAAAAATTGATGGCCTTCCTAGAGCTACCAAAGAAATTGATAGGAGAGATAAGTCTATTTTCTATATTTTGACACATAAAACTCCTTCCAAACCATGGACTTAACCTTTACATGAGAAAATAATGTATTTAATATGTTTTGAAGTCAATTTTACCTTGAATAACTATATGGACAACCTCAAAATAGGCATTTTTAGCACTAAAACTACTATAACCACTTGATAAACCTGATGAAATTTATTTAAAAGTATTTATTATACCTTTTTATATCTAAAGAGTTAAATTATGACCTTATTCTAATATTATACTACCATTATCATGTAAAACCTACTCCAAAAGCCACAAAATGATCCAAAATGCAATCAACTGGGTTGTGAAGTTAGTCAAACATATCACCAACCAGTTTGATTAATAATAAAGCATGACATGACCTTGGCATAAGACATGAAGCCTATCAAGATTATATATACACTTTTTATCACTTAAAACAACCTAAAATAAGTCAAGAGTGGATAAACAAGCACATGGCTATAATGATCAAAAAATTAAACTCATTAAATTTTTCCTTCAACTATGATAATCAAGGTTTTAGATGACCATTTCAAATACATTAAAATAACAACATAGTATAAAATAACCAAAAAAACATGATAAGGAAAGTTTAAAGTTATAGGGGTGACAATTTGACCTGAGTTCAAAATTGTCAACATTTTGGTGACTCGGTTGGGAAGCATGCCTGTTATGCTTAAGAACTAAATAATTGACATCTCTTTTAGACTCATAAGATCACTCTTACATTCTAAAATAATAATTATTAGACCTTGATCAATGACCACAACTCTTGACTCAAGATAATATAGTTATTTGTTCCTCAAAAACAATAAAAGATAATAAATAAAGGAAACTAGACTAACAAAACATGTGCTAGATAAGTACTTATTAAACACAAAACATAAGAAAATTAATGTGTTAGATAGCACTTAGAGGAGATATAAATTGACTATAATTAACATGTAAAGAATCCTCTTCCAGGATCAAAAGGAAATTTTTTTGAATCACTTCCTTCATGAAGTATGCAATGGTGTATGATATCACATTTGATTGACCTATTATTTAACTGAGCCTTCTTTCTAACTACCAACATGTTTGACATGCCTTATAATAGGTCTACATTAAAAAATAGATCTCCAATGAACACATACTAGTTTGGGACTTAAACCTCTACCTTTTGTAGTTGTTCTATGGTAATAGTCCTCAAGATGGATAGATATTGGTTTGTAAGACCTGTTACATCATGAACTTCATATGAATAATTAAAGTAACATACTTGGACCTTGGTATCCTTTTAAAGTCTCTCAACTTGTCCATCGTTGTATCCAAAAGATAGTTTTTTATTCTTTGAGAAATTATGGCTAAAAGAGATCCTCATTGTCTTCCAAGAGTACACCAAGGTCTACAAATAGAGTGAGAGGATGATAAACCATGTTGATTATTTAAAACAAATCATCATCTAGTGAGTTTACCTCTTGAAAGGTAGATTTACAAGGCTAACTCTCTCAAGCTTGTTGATTGGTTCACCAAAACTATCTCCTATTGCTTTACTTAACTCATAATCACCTAGGAGAACTGAGTATCCTGATTCCAAAGATTCAAATAAGTCCTCACTATGATCTTGACTGATATAAGGGAGATAAAAATAAGGATTTACCTTATATTTCACACTTGAAGTATCATGAGGGGCATATAATTGAAGATCTATTGTATCAAGCTCTTTAATCACTTTAAATTACTATTCATCATGCTTAGTGATACCAAAAAGAATATCTTGAAACAAGTCAACATATCCTTTATATTTTGTTTCAACTTCTTCATCATGTTTGAAAATTAAATTACCTTTTCTCTCACCAAGGGGAGTACCAATAAATGTTTCTTCTTCATGCACACTTAAATCATCACACTCTCCTTAAAACTTAGATGTAACTTTAACTTCTCCTTCTATCCTCTATGGAATAGGTTCCTTTTCAATAAAGGATATGGTGGGAGGGCAATGAATATGCTCATGAGTTTTCTTTAGAACTAAGGGAGTAATTTTGTAACTTGAGGTCTTCGGGTGGTGGACAGTTGTAGGAATTATTTAAGAGAAAACAAATCTAGTTATCCTATGAGTGTTTCATCCTTATCAATAACCATTTTAATTTTCTTCTAGTCTTCTTGAGGTTCCATCTCAGTTACAACTTGATCTCTAGCCTTATAAACTAAGACCTTTTTCTTGTCTTAAGAGCCTTATTGTATATTCCTCCAATATGGAATAATTTTAGGTTTTTGAGGGAAGGGAAATGGGGCCTTAATAGTCACAAGGTCTTCTTTAGGCTCAAATTTTGAATCTTGATTCTTTTTCTCTTGTTTTTTCCAAGACTTAACTACTTGGTTCAAATGTAGGACTTTGAAACTAGCAGGTTTACTTGGAAGTTGAATTGGCTCTCTTAGACGTTCCATTTGAGAATGATCAAAGACTTCATGAGGACAAGGATCATAAGAGGGATGATATGCTAAACAAGAGGGTTCTTGAAAAGTGATGGGAAGAGATTCATCCTCAAGCTTTGGTATGGTATAGCTGGGAATCATGGCCCAAAAAGGCCTCCAAGATGAAGTGAGATTATTTTCTTGAGTAAAGTTAGGTGTAGCTGGAAGGAAACTTGGAACATAATAAGTTTGACTATGGGTAGGAGGAGATGGCTGAGGTTGTTTGGGTTGGATCTCTTTATTCTCACATCTCACTAACCTATCTACCAACCAATGGATAATGGTTATTAATTAAAAAACTCATAAGTCATAACATACTAATTTTCCTCTCCAACTATTTCCCACCTACTTGTCAACATCTATATTGTTTTAATAAACTTCTCTATGAGGTAAAAAGGTATCATATCTAACTCTCTATCCCATACTCTCATAACCCCTTTAGATTTTAGCATATTTAGCTTGAATTCCAATAAGTATATGGTAGGAGAAACATGATTTTGAGTTTAAAATGGTGTAGTAGGAGGTGAGTATTATTATTTCAAGTTTTGATAAGTATGTTAAGGCATATAGTCATGACCATAGTGAGGATGATAAAGATCACTATAAAGTTGATATAAACCATCATAATCTAGACAAGACTAATCATAAGACTGATAAAACTCTTGATAAGGTTTATTAGGCTCATAAAAATGCTCATATATATCATGAAAAGGCTGGTATGACTCATCATAGGTCTGATAAGGAAGTATACCATATGAATTCTCCTCATATATAGCCATCAAACTTCATGAAGATAATGAAATCAAAACATAACTTACTTGAACTAGTGCCTAGGCTACTAGAACCAAATAAGAGAACTTGAATACATCATTGATGTTTTTAAGGCCTCCAAAGGCTTATATATAGAATAACAACACCAAAAATCCTTATACTACTTTGGACCTTAGTCCCACTAAGCATGCCAAAAATTGTTATCTACTAGACTTGTACCCTTGTGAAGTTAATTTCAAGCCTTCATAGTCTAAAGTAACATGGAGATAATCCTAGGATATGAGTGACCTAATAGATGGATTTAATCTCTATATTTTAAGGACTATATCCCTTTGATGTATCAATTAGGCTCTCTAATCTACACTACCATCTTGTTAGGGAAAAGGGAAGAGGATAAACTAAAAGGAAAGCTGTCTAACTGAGGTAGTACACTAAAATGTGTCCTTAACTTATCTAATATGCACTAATAATATTGAATAGAGACATGGACATTATTTCACTTCTCAAATTAAAGTTTTAAAACATCAATATTTCACATAGAGGCTCAACTTGATGCATGATCTAAGGTAGTTGATCAATAGGTCTCTGAAAGACACTAAGGAAAAATTACACTTGCCATACATAAAATATGATTAAATAACACTATTAAACCTATAATTATTAACTAACACCTTAAAATAGGTAAATATTAAATGATAAAATAAAATTAATCATGCACTATCACTGTCATTCATCAACCAACCATGAACATACACTATTCACAAGTATTGAAGAGGCATAAATTCAATATTATTCATTTTAAAGAGGTAAGTACAAGTGTTTTTATAATCATGGCCTTGACATAACTTAGTTTAATGATTATTTTAAATGCCAAAAAAAAAATTACATATATAGAGAATGAGAAAAGGGGGAGAGAGAGAGAGAGAGAGAGAGAGAGAGAGAGAGAGAGAGAGAGAGAGAGAGAGAGAGAATGCAACCCAAAACTAAGGGTGATGCATCCACTTTGTATTCACTCAAATCCAATGTACTATTTACTATATTATATCTCATAAAACCTTTTAAAAATGTTTTAGGGTTAAATTAGTACTTGTATTTAAGGTTTTAATAGGTCATGTCATTGATTTATGTTGTTTCACCAATACAAGTGCCTACATTCTTGCTTGCACACCTTATATACTTGGTCATATGTCCTTGTTGAAGAATGAGTCTTATTCCTAAAAAATAGGTATTAAAGTCTCATTAATTACTCCATTTAAGTATTATCCTAATCCATTAATTAGTTATATCCACCTTACTTGGGTTGTTAGAATCTCATTGATGCTTGTTTGACTCTTTAAACATGTTAGGTGTAGGAAGGAAGGTTTTATTAGGATTCATAAAGACATTTTCAAGCTTTGAATCCTTATTATAATCAAAATATGACTTTTTATTTCTTTATTAGTCATATTAGGTCTATATCAACACTAATAAATCCTTTTGACATGTTTTTATGAATCAATTTAATGCTTTGATTACTTAACTCCTTTATGAACAAAGAAGCATAGGAGAGAGAAATTTAGGTTTTGAATTGAATAAAAAAACTTACCTACATGGATGGATTAAAAACATAAATTTATACATAAAAAATAACTTGGATCCATCTGACCCTCCAAAAGATTCCATTTGTTTATTTTTCACTCATTCCTTATAACCCTAAAAACTAGTAAAGCTCCTTGTCCAAAATAATTTATGGATCATCTTCATAAATTGAGCACAAATTTTAGGAACCTATACCCCTTTACATATTCATGCCAAATTTAATGAGATAAATCCAAGTGGAAGTATCTCTTTTATATCATTTCTTTATTCAATTAGGCATAATTAAGCCTCTTAGGCCTAAAAAGATAAATTTGAACCATATGGCCACCCACACATGTGAAACATTACAAAAGTGTTTGATTAACTTTACCTATGCTAATATAATCCTTCATAACAAATTTTAATTTCTATTAAGCTATGTAGATGGGCAAAGCATGAAATGGCCATTGGCAAGCCTATATGCTTTTGTGTGCTTGAGGTGGTGGTGTTGATGTTTTTCATGAAACTTTCAGGTTTTTATGAATTAAAATTACTTCATGATACTTTTAACACCTTCAAAAAAATCATTCCTTGAAATTTAAGTCTCTTAGTTCACCCATAGGCCTTCACCATTGATTCTAGGCTTATAAATTCTAGTTTTCTCATTTGTTAAGCTAGTGGCCAACTTACAGGAGTTGTATAACAACTTGGGGAACCTATAGAGAAACTTATTTTAATTCCCCATAAAAATATGAAAATTGTTTAGAGATAACTTTACTACCTATACCCTCACAAACAAGCTTCAAACTACCTATTTTTCCATGTATCATATGGTAATGTACCTAAACATGTGAATAAACACATGGAAGTGAAGATTAGGAGAGTTTTTAATATCATCAAGACCATTTATAATTCATAACATATAATTTGGAGGCATCAAGAAATATATCTCTTCAATCGGGTGAACGTAAGGTTTAAGGAGGGTTTAGATGGGTTTAAGTTCTTAACAATGGTTCATAAAGGACCAGGGTCCATTCCCAAAACCAATGCCAATAATTTATATTATGGTGATCCCCTTAACATATCCTATGGGATTGAGTTCCCATGTATCTTCTCATGAAAGTTTTTAGCAAACCTTTGACCTCTTTAAGCTCCTTCTCAAGTAAAATAGGGTTCTATCATCTTTTAATGATTGTTCATGTAGCTATGAAGCCTAAAGACCAAAACAACTCCAAATTTTTGAAGTATGTAACCCCCTAAAACATCTAAAGTAACCTCATCTTACCATACACCTTTTGTAACAAGTTCTAATCTCTTCAAATCTACATCTTGGGTCGCGGTGACTGTGTGAAGACTGAGGAAGGTTCTTTGGAGTCTTAAATCCTTAAAACTAACTTTCACAACAAAAAAAGATCTTAAAAATGTTTTATATGGTCCATAAAATTATTTAAAATAATTTTATATAAGTATCAACCTTCCAAATAGGTATGAAACATTGAATTCTACCATTGAGGGTTTTAAGCAAAATGGACTTATTGACCTTAGAGGTCTATGAACTAAGTTTGTTTCCATATCTGCATGATCAAAACTTGATGAAGGCATTTTTTATGTCATATACATCCTTTTTTACTATCATAGTTACAAATTTTAGTGAAAAAACTCTCTCCTCACTTGTTTATAGGGTAGGTCATTAGGTTTATAATAGATTGTGTTGGTAGACTGAGTTCTGCCCTTTATGAATATGATGTTATCAAATTCCCTCAATGTAAATGGGTCTCATAGACACTCACTCTCATATAATTCAAATTCATCTTGTTGACACTCATTAACATCAAATGTTTAACCCATTCTGACATTCTCATTCATGTCCTTGATTGCATGTAGGTATATATTAGTTGTAGGTGCACATTGGTTGTTTCTTTGGCTTATTTAGATAATTTAAGTGAAATACGACCTTTAATATGTTTATGTCATGGGTTTTAAACCTCTTATAATATTTTTAAATCATCTACAAACATTCACCTCTCCCTCTTACACAAACATCCATGCACTTAGTACACATGTTGATTGTGACTCTACCTTGCTTGGTTATAGCTTACTCAGCTTGACTATAGCTTAATATTACTTGTAAGTGTCATTTGAAAGGTTTATTACTTAATAATAATATCATGAACTTGTATCTAACTTCACACTGCAAAACATAACTGATCAACCATCTTTTAACCTTATTATTACACTCTTTGCATCCAATTATCCTTAGAACTCAATTAGGCCTACAAGCTAGCTATAGGTGGCTATTTTAGAGTTTTTAGGATTGATTAGTAGAATATGAATAGAATTAATATATTTTAATATATCTTCATAGACATATATTACTTCCTAAAACCTCATGAAGGTTTGAGAACTCAACTTCCTCTTCTTGTTTACTCATATCCTCATGTGATAACATATAGGACACCTAATGATTATGACTATTGTACTTCAAAAATAAATTTTATTTATCTCTATAATTAACATCCTTTTTATATAAATGGATAAAATTCAAGTCACTTTTTAAGCTCAACTCATGTAACTTATTTCTTTTCCCAACCTTCACAACCATAATAATTTTATATTAAATATGGACCTTACTGACTGAGCCAAAATGTTTGGCTATAGATGAACATTTAGAGTTTGTATAGACTATATGTGTAAAAATCCACTCTATCTACCTCCATGATGCAAAAAATCCATAGGATTAATTTATCTCATTTATAAATATTTATTCAACCCATATGTCTTAATGACCTTATCATAATATTTTCTTGAAGTAGCTTTATAGTGGATGATTGTTATAGGTCAACATTGTGCTCATTGTATGGATTGTAGACTAAAACGTGTCATGGTACTTATCCTATGCTCTTAATATGGCCAAATATCATCATGGATATCATTAGAACCTAAATCTTGATAACCACCTATCTTCGTAAATCAACATGATGCTTCTTGAAGATGCCTTAAAATATGACTATTGTGGGTGTCTATTTTGCCTTGTTAGGCCTCTATACAATCAAAGAAAAGATTGTCATGGTTATAATTTGACAAATATGATGCCAAGAACACTTAATAAGTTAAACTTACCCATAATAAAATTGGATAAGCATCAAAAATCTTGATTAATAATGAAACCAAAGTATAAACTTACCTTAAATTTTGATTAAAAAAACCTTAATTTTTGCTAAACTGGATTATAAGGTAAAGTTTCATGCTTTTGGATTGTACCTTTGATACCTTATGATAACTCTAATCACTTATATCATGATATAACACCCATGACAATGCATATAAAACCATCATAACACATTCATAAAGGCACACAATCTCTTAGATGTCTCACCAATTGGTAATACAGTCATACACAGACTTGACTATGTCTTTTAGGCACATAAGGCATAAAATGGATCTCTTGATCCCAAGAGTGTCACTATTAAATTAAATACCCCTTAGATAATTTTTTAAAATTTCATGTTATTCCACATTTCTTTCATTTCCCTCATGACTCTTATGCTCATGTTATTTTCCATTTTGACCTTTACCTAGTCATTAAGCTTACAAGTGCTCTTTTGAGTTTTAAATGAGCATAGTCATAGGATGTCATTTATATTATCTTCTTAAGGTGAAGAAATACATTCTCACTTTTTTAAAAATCAATTTTCATAAACTCCCCAATATTATGTTGACCTCATTGAGATGTTTTCATACATTAGAAGCTCATTAGACCTACAACCATTTGTTGTGAAAGGCCCTATATCACTCAAGATACTTAAATAAAGACCCTCTTATATATTAAGGCACCTAAAAATTATTATTTTATGAAATAGATTTATTTTATCTAAAAATTTAACTTAATAATCCTTTGAATATGAATACATTCAATTGATATATCAAACATGTTTGAAAACTGTTAACTTTAGCAATCAAGATAGGCAACTGGTTTCCCATAAAAAGACTCCTTATCATTAAAAATCACCTAATTACTACATCATGAAAAATGTCCTATTTTACCCTAAAATTATCCCATTATAACCATTTTTCTCCATCGATATCTAAAGTGAAGAAATAAAGGCAAACCTGGACCCTGTATGGATGACACGGCATAGTGACCCCTTTACACTCTTATAAATTATTAATAAATATGTGAGGATGATTATGAAAAACAATGAAATTAAATTGAATTTCATTATGTTCCCTATCATTTCCTAAGATATTTTGACCTGGCTCTCTATTGAGCAAAAATTAATGGCCTTCTTGGAGCTACCAAGGAAGTTGATAGGAGAGAGAAGTTAGTTTTCTTTATTTTGACACTTTAAAACCATTAATAACTATGGATTTGACCTTGAAAAAATAATATATGGTCTTTAAGATGCCTGGAGGTTAATTTTAACTTGAATAATTGTATGGATAGCCTTAAAATAGGCCTTTTTGGCACTAAAACTACTATAAACACTTGAGAAACTTGATGAAACTAATGAAAAGGTATCTATTGGACATTTTAATGTATTAATAGGTAAATAATTAACTATTCTAATATTATACTACCATTATCATGTAAAATATGCTCCAAAAGCCACAAAGTGATCTAAAATGCAATCAACTAGGTTATGAAGTTAGTCAAACATATCACCAACTAGTTTAATCAATTTTAAAACATGACATGACCTTGACAAAAGCCATGAGGCTTATCAATATGCTCTATACTCTTTTCATCAATTTAAATGACCTAAAATAGGTCAAGAGGTGGCTAAATAAGCACATGGTCATGATGATCAAAATCTTAAACTCATCAAATTTACCTTAAAATCTGATAATCAAGGTTTTGGATGACCATTTCAAAGACATTATAAGAACAACATAGTATCCAAAAAATAAATCAACATGACAATCAAAGTTTCAAGTTATAGGTCTGACAATTTGACCCTTGAGATCAAAATAGTCAATACTAGTGTGTTATTCAAGGCCTATAGTGGTGACCTATTTAATCTTGTTGCATCACCATTTACCTTTCATTACTCTTTATCCATTTTCACGTAAAAATACTTTAAAATTAGGATTATTTATACATTTCCTTTCAATTCATTTAGTCTTGCATGTTGATCCTAAATCAGATGCATTTAGATTAGAAGGAATTAGGCCTTCTCTGGAGATTCATCCTAAGGAGTGCAAGAGTCCTACAACCTTGGGGATGTTCCCATTGTTCCACTAGACCAATTATTCTGATTTAGTAGGTATAAGGTTTGAGTGACAATAGTACCCAAGGAAATGCTCATGTGGGTAAATTATAGTACTAGCATGTGATCGACCATCCACTCATCCCATGGACTGATAGTTCCCACTTGTGAGAAACATGGATCAAATTTAGGTTTGAGGATGGGGTGTTTTCTTACCATAAAAAGAGAATAATGTGCATGAAATCCATACCATGGCTACTTGATGAGTCCCTCATATCTAGTTAAACCACATACATTTATTTAAAATATGCATAATAGGTGTTGGTCCTATCATGACATATTGTCTCTAAATGGTTATTGTAAATGGAAAATTGGTGTGAGAGGAAGACCTCATCCTATTGTAATATAACATGTTTCACCATATGGATAGCTTATGAAATGTGTGGGTGTAATATGTGCATAGATTTTCATAATAAAATTAAAATATGGGGTTCAATTTTATAGCCCCACATCTTCACTAGTTAGTCTCATAGGGTTCTTGCACCCATAGATCACCAAATTGACTTGAGGAGGTAGTTCATGTGTGCAAGGACTCTTATATTTTATTTATCCTCATCATTTATTTTTGATCACACCTTAGTGAAATTGAGAATGGTTTGGGTGTCGTTTTTGGTAGTTACAAGCTCAACATGCATGGTTTCCTAACTAATAGTGAGTGGGATCACCATGCACTCACTTTAATTCTCAAAGCTCATGTACCACTACTTGAAGCATAAATCTACATTATTCTCATAAAATCATGTACTTCCTAAAATTTTAGAGTTTTTGTGTTCCTTTATGAGCATGATCACTTTAAATTTAATTCTAAACTTAAAATTTATGATCTTGATGTCAGCATTGTATGACATTATAAGGGGTTGATTTATGGTTTTGTTAGCCATGGTTAGGATGTGAGGAGAAGCCTATAATAGGTCACTTCCAATATTATATTCTATGTATTTTATGAGGATGTTAACCATAACCTTTGTATTTATCAAAATGTAATATATAAATTAAATGTTGATTTTAGCATCAACAAGCAACTCCTAATCATAACATATACCTTAGTCAACATCTACCTTATGTTCTCATGCTAAGTCAGGAACCTAGACATATTTTGTCTACTCATGATCACTCTAATAGATAAGGATCTTCAGCATGGGGACCATATCCCCATATTTTAAAAGGGATATTAGCTCTATAAATTACCCATTTATTGCTTTTAGGCCCAAAATTTGTGTTGAGTGTCTCTCTCCATCTTCCAGGTGAATTAGAGTTCAACTCGTATCCATTGGATCACACATAAAGATAATTGAAACACTTATATTTTTCATAATTCATTTTGGGAATGTGTATAAGGTTTAGCATTAGTTTCTTATTTTATGTTCTCACACCCTATTTTGGGATCACTTTAGGGTATTAGCAAATTAACATGTGCCAACACTTGGATGTAAGGTCCACTATTACTCTATCTCATCCTCATGTGTGAACATAATTTTTATGAACATTATATAATACTAGAATTCCTCTCCTTTTTTTCCTTTTATGTGGTTATTACATATAAGTTTCATTAATCCTCCACCTTATGTGCACCATAGAAATACACACAAGTGAGATACTTATGACAATAACATTATATGTGGTCTAGTGAAACAAAAATTTAGTAATAAAATTATGGAAATATAATCTCACCACATCCTCTATCATGACCTCTATTTCCATGCTATTTCATAGGGTATACATATCCAAGGTTATTTGGCCCATATATAGATGGTCATTTGGTAGCCTATTGTGCACTTTATTTATGTACCTCATGGAATTCTTTAATTACCTAATGATTATTTATGTTATGGGTGTAGGCATCATAAAACATAAATTATAAAGAATCTTTGGTCTTAGTCACATAGTGTAGGATAAGGAAGTAACATGTCTCATTTTCCTCTTATAAAAATTCATAGGATATGTGCATGGCATGAATCCTTCTTATGGGAAATTTTGTTTGGTTATGCCCTTCCAAATTACAATCGACACACTAAAAACCAATGCACATGTTATGTAATTGATTGAATAATATATAATGTAAAAATGACTCAATTATCATAACTTGAGCCTCTATATTTGGGCTAACACTTATATCCTTACTCCTAGTAATCTCTACTCAAAGTTTTGTTTTTAACAATTCACATGGCTCAGTTAACATCATCATCATAATGTCATGCTAAATAATGGAAAACATTCCCCCAAAAAACCATTGATAATTATACACAAGATTAATTTCATAAGATATATTAGATATTAAGGGTTTAAATTTGGCATCGTATGTGTGAACACTCTCACCTGGTTCCTACTTAATTTCCATGAGTGTTAAAATATTCTACAACTCAAATTATGGGATGTCAAATTATTTAAAGAATACATCCTTTAAGGAAGTGTAACCCATGATAATTTGTGTAGGGTCTAAATTTATATACCATGTTTGTGCTTGATCCATCAAGGTGGTGGTGAACACATCTTAGTTTAGGTAATTCCCTTTGCTTACTAAACGAGCTCACATTTTTTTACATGTTCTATCATGCTCTCAAATTTGTGGTACTTAGGTAAGATTAGGTTCATCCCATTATTATATCTAATGGATAGGTATGTGTTTAATCTATGCATATGAGGTTGGTATTACTAACGCACCACCTGAAAGCATGCCTAAACTTTATCCTCCCCAAGCTAGTAGGACTACTCCACTAGCTACTGCAAGTGGTTGTGTAAAAATCCATGTGGTTACTTTGGGCACATGTCAGGCCATTTATGGTCCACCAACTATTGATACTTCATTTATAATTTAAACACTCATCCCAATTCCTAGGTCCCCTCTCATAGGTGGAATATTGAACTTCATAGTATCCACTTGATGTACCAAATATGTGTCCATTGATTTGAGGAATGGATATGGGACTAGTTTCTCTAATAGGGCCTCTTTCTACACATATGTGTTGAATCATAATATTCTTCCTACCTATGCAATAACCTAGTGATCCTATTTTAACTCAAATTAATGCACATGATCATGTGTATTAGGTTAAGGATATCCTAACATTATCATAGTAACTTCTTCATACTAATCCCCATGATGGGATCTGTTAGCCTCTTCTTCTAAATATTGTTCTTATTTATTGTACTCATTTCCTCATCACTAGATCACAATGCCTTAGTTTAATATCTTTCCTCATGTATTTCTCATTCACTATGGGCCTCATAGCATTTCTAGAGTCTTACTCTCCTCTATCTAGGATCCACTTTGGCCATTACCCTTTGTTGATTTTCATTATACCTACACCTTTTGAACTCATAACCATTTATATTTTACATGTGTATGTGCCTCTTCAATACTTATCTAGTTAGTTTCCTCTTAACTCCTCATGCAAGGAGGATTAGGTAAACATTTGTGTGTCCTCCTGACCAACCTCTCCCAATCTTCATAGTAATAGAATGCAATCTATCCTAAAAATAGAACCAAAAATGTTACATGTCTAGTTAGTCTCAAAGCATAATATTTTTACCATGCTCCACTTCACTCCCAAATACAACTCATATGCTAACATAAGGCCTAGAAAAAAAAGGGTTTGGCTAGGTTGGGGTTAGTTATGTATAATGTTGGGCTCAGATCATGAAACAAGCTTAAAGAATAAAGGAGGTCCATTATGTGTATTCAAAATATTTGGGCCTTTGAGGAATATATTTAATATGGGATATTTCCCACAAGTGTAGTCCATAGTTATACATTTAGACCTTAGGCTCAGATATGATTCTTCAATTAATGACACTTTATTTATCAACTTTAATAGTACATTAGAATCTATACTTTAGAAGATAGATGATTACATTGGAATTCTCTTAGGTTAATTTTTAATAGTGATCTTATTTAAGTCTCCATATTTAATCTCTCCTCTTATTCTAGTTATGAGCTAATGCTCTCTCATCTTCTTTCTCTTAGACCTCTTATTCTTGCTGCAACTCACTTTCCATTTATGCATTATCTACCTAATTCATTATTTAAATGTCATCTTAGCCCAAGAAAAAATACCCCACCATCCACCATGGTTGTTTCATAACTCAATTTTAAGAACTTTTTTGAGTCAACACTCCTACCATTTTCCCCTATAAATCTCATTGTAATTCCTGTGTCCTTATGGATAATTTTCTAGGTCATGGCATTATATCATGTTACACATGTCATCATAGTTATGGTAGCATTTTATCATCTATATGTCATTATATCATAAGTACACATGCCAGATATGGGTTTGGATTATGTGCACCTAATTTTACCTATCATCATTGATATTTTTCCATTATGTGATTGTGCATGTTAGTCTTGGACATAGATAATTTTTGGGGTCAATAAAGGCTATTCTATAGTACAAGAGATCTAAGTCGTCATAAATGATAGGGTTAAACCATAGTAATTAGGAAAAATGAGATTTAAAATGTGATATTACTGGAAATAGGAAGGTATATGACTAAAGGGTAAAGACTTGATAGTTATTTCTCAAGTATACAATACTAATATGCTATAGAAATCAAATTTTAGTATCTATAACCAACTAGAAACACTAATTTTCCATCTATATTTTTTGGTAAGAAACACCTAAATTGGGTAACATGTTAACCATTAATATCTCATATAATTAAAGTGACTTCTAAGGTATGTAAAATAGGTATGAGTATGTTTAACCCTAAATTAAGATGGGTCAATATAGTATATGGTTAATATAAAAATGAATAAGTACAAGGGTGATAAATAGATCTATAGTATGTCAATTAATTTGTAAACTTAAATAAATAATATTATGAATTTAAATACAAAGATATGCTAAAAATATTAATTAAACCTAGTGATTGATATTGTAATAAATTGAAAATAAGAGTACTTAGCTGGTCAACAATGTGCAATCAGATCTGGCATGGCATAGGTTGATTAGTGCCTTAGATTAGTCATTAGATTATGTAAATATGTACCTTGTGTACCTTGTAGCCTTAGACTCTTCTATCAACCTTGGTATGTTGAATTGATGCTTATGTCTAACTTGGATATAGGTATCCAATACATGGTACCTATTTGATCTAGATGTCACCTAAGACATTCTAGGTTATGTATTTCCTTCATTTTGGTGTGCTTAGAATTGGATCATGGGTTGTCACTCCTTGTCAAGGTAGTTTCAAGCATTCACAATATAAAGTAACATGGATATAATCCTATGTTATGTGTGGCCTAATATATGAATTGGATCTCTATATTTTAAGGTTTATCTCCCCTTGATGTATCATTTAGGTTCTCTACTCTACACTACCAGCTTACCAGGGAAAAAGAAAGAGGATAAAGGGAAAGAAAACCTATCTAATTAAGGTAGTACACCAAAATGTGTCTTTAAATTGTCTAATATGAAATAATGAGGATGGAATAGACATGGAACTTATTATACTTCTCAAATGAAAGTCTCCAAACATTAATATTTCACATAGAGACTCAGTTTGATGCATGATCTAAGGCAGTTGATCAATAGGTCTTTGAAAGATTATAAGTAAGGATTACACTTTCCATACATATAAGATGATTAAATCACACTATAAAACCTCTAAATATTAACTAATACCTTCAAATATGTAGATAATAAAGGACAAAATGAAAGGTATCATCCACTATCACTATCATTCATCAAACAACCATTAACATACACTAGTCACAAACATTAAGGAGGCATGAATTCAATTTTAATCATTAAAAAGAGGAAAGTGTAAGTTTTTTTTAATAATGGCCTTGCCAAAACTCAGGTTGAGGACTATTTCAAATTCCAAAAATAGGATTACATATAGAGATATTGAGAAATTAGAGAGAGAGAGACAAGGGAGCCCAAAACTAGGGGTGACTTATCCACTTGGTCTTCCTTCAAATCTGATGTAGCATTTACTATATTATATCTAATCAGACCTTTGAAAAATGGTGTAGGGGAAAATTAAGACTTTTATTGAAGGTTTAAATAAGTCATAGCATTGTTTTTTTATGTTTCACCAAAACAAGTGCCTACGTTATTGCTTACACACCTTATATACTTGGTCATATGTCCTTTTGAAGAAAGAGTCTTCCTCCTAGAAAATAGGTATTCAAGTTTAATCAATTCATCCATTTAAATATTATCCTAATCCATTAATGAGGTATTTCCACCTTACTTGGGTTGTTATAAGCTCAGTGATGCCTATTTGACTCTTTAAACATGTTAGGCATAGGAAGGAAAAAAGGTCTTCTTAGGAGTCTTAGAGACCTTTTCAGCCTTTTAATCCTTCTTAAAATCAAAATATGACTTTTTATTTATTTATTAGTCATAATAGGTATATATTAACCACAATAAATTCTTTTGAAATGTTTTTATGCATCAATTTATTGTTTTGATCACTTGACTCCTTCATGAGCAAATAGGCATAGGAGAGAGAAATTTGGGTTTTTCATTGAATAATACAAATCCCCTATATATAAGGATTATAAAAATCAATTAAAACCTAAAATAAATCAATTTGAGCTATTAGACCCTCCAAAATATGCCATTTTATTCCATTTGCTTGCTTTTTTCACTCATTCCTTATACCCCTAAAAACTGCTAAAGCTCCTTATCCAAAATAATATACAGATCACCTTGGAAAACTGATAAATTTTTTGAGTAATATATCCCCTTATATCTTAATACCAAATTTCATGAGAAAACTCCACATTTAATTATCTCTTTTCCACCATTTCTCTCTCCAATTAGGCCTAGAAAGAAAAATTTGACCCAAGTGGCCACCCACACATGTGAAACATAAAAAAAGTCTTTGATTCACTTTACCTAGACTAATACCATCCTTCATGACAAATTTGAAGTTATGGTATGTTGTGTAGATGGGTAAATCATGAAATGGCCATTTGCAAGCCTATATGCTTTTGTGTGCTTGAGGTGTTATTGTTGATGTTTTTCATGAAAATTGTAGATTTTGATGACCAAAAATTACTTTATGAGAAATTTAACATGTTCACATAACTCCCTCCTTGATAATTAAGTCTCTTATTTTACCCATAGGCCTTCACCATTGATTTTGGGCTTGTAAAACTAAGTTCTCTCACCTATTGAGCTAGTGGCTAACTTGCATGGGTTGTATAATAACTTGGGGAGCCTATAGAACAATTTGAATTATTATGAAACCTATTTAAATTACCCATAAACATATTAAAATGTTTTACATATCACTTTACTACCTATACCATCACAAACAAGCTTCAAACTACCTATTTTGTCATGTATCATATGGTATTGTACCTACACATGTGAACAAACACATGGAAGTAAAGATCAGGAGAGTTTTGTATATCATCAAGAGAACATGGAAGTGAATATTAGGATATTTTTTAATATCATTAATACCATTTGTAATTCATACCATAGCATTTAGAGGTATCAATAAATATATCTCTTCAATCAGGTGAATTATAGGTTTTAAGGAGGGTTTAGAGGGGTTTAAGTTCTTTAAAATGGTCCATAAATGACAAGGGACCATTTCCAAAACCAATTCCAAGAATTTATATTAGTGGGATACCCTTAACATCTCCTATGGTATTGAGTTTCCATGCATCTTTTCATGAAATTTCTAAGCAAACCTTGGACCTCTTTAAGCTCCTTCTCAAGCAAAATAGGGTTATATCACCTTTTGATGATTGTTCATGCAGATATGAATCCTAAATACCAAAATAACTCTAGAATTTTGAAGTATTTTACCCCCTATAAAACCTCTATTAACCTCATCTTATCATGTACCTTCTACAACAAGTTCTAAACTCTTCAAATTTGCTTCTCAAGTTGAGGTGACTGTGTGAGAAGATAGAGGAAGGTTCTTCGGAGTCCTAAATCCTCAAAACTCACTTTCACATCAAAAAAACTCTTTAAAATGTTTTAAATGGTCCATTAAATTATTTTATATAAGCATTGACCTTCCAAATAGGTTTGAAATACTAAATTCCACCATTAATGGTTTTAAACAAATTGGTCTTATTGACCCTAGAGGTCTATAAGCTGAGTTTCTCTCCTTATCCACATGATAAAAACTTGATGAAGGAATTTTTTTGAGGTCATATAATCCATATTAATTTTCATAGTTCTAAATTTTATTTAAAATACACCCTCCTCACTTGGTTTTAGGGTAGGCCTTTAGGTCTATAATAGCATGTGTTAGTAGATTGAGTTCTGCCCTTTATGAATATGATCTTCTCCAATTCCGTCAATGAAAATAGGTCCCCTAAACACTCACTCTAATCTCATTCAAATTAATCCATTTGATATTCATTACCATCACATGTGTAATCCCTACCAATATTCTCATTTATGTCCTTAACTACTTGTAGGTATATATTGGTTGTAGGTGCACATTAGATGTTTCCTTAGCTTATTTAGAGAATTTAGGTGAAATAAAACATTGAATAGGTATATGACATGGGTTTTAAACCTATTATAATATTTTTAAATCATATACCTTCACCTCTCCCTCTTATACAAATCTCCATGCACTCAAAACACACTCTGATTATAATTGTGACTTGTTTGGTTGTAGATTACTTGGCTTGGTTGTAGCTTAATATTACTTGTGAGTGTCCTTTGAAAGGTTTATTAATTACTAAGACTCTCATTACCTTATATCAAACTTCACACTTCAAAATATATTTTATCAACCAAAATTTCAAACTTGTCATTGCACTCTTTGCATCTAATTGTCCTTAGAACTCAATTAGGCCTACAAACTGGCTATAGGTGGCTATTTTGGAGATTTTAGGCTTCAGGATGTAGAAAATTAATAGAATTAAGATAATTAAATATGTTTTTGTAGACCTATATTACTTATTAACACCTCATGAAAGTGTGATAACTCAACTTCTTCCTCTTGTCTACTCATATCCTCATGTGATAACATACAAGCCACCTAATGACTATGATTATTTTACTTCAATAGTCAATTTGCTTTCTCTCTCCAAATAAACTAGTTTTGGTATTAATGGATAACATTAAAGTCACTTTATATACTCAAATCATGCAAATTCTTACTCTTCCTAACCTTCACAACCTTAACAATTTCATATTAAATATGCACCTAGCGAAGCTAAAATATATGGTTGTAGAAGCATATTTGGAGTTTTTACAGACTATAGGTGTAAAAATACACTCTACATACCTCCATGATGTAAATATGAAATATTATTAATTGATATAATTTGTAACTACTGATGCTAACCATATTTCTTAATGACTTTATCATAATATTTTATTGAAATAGCCTAATAGTATATGACTATTGTAGGTCAACATTTTACTCACTATACGTACTGTGGACTGAAAAGTGTCATGACACTTATCTTATTCTCTTAATATTCCTAAATATCATCATTTATATCATTATAACTCAAATATTTACAACCACATACCTTCATAATTCAACATGATGCTTATTAAATATGCCTTAAATAATTACTATTATATGTGCCTATTTTGCCTTGTTAGGCCTCTATATGGTCAGAGAAAAGATATATACCTTGGTTAAAATTTGAAAATATGATTCCAATAACACTTATTGAGTCAAAATTACCCTTCATCAAATTTGATAAGAATCCAAATTCTTTATTAATAAGGAAACCAAAGCATAAACTTACCTTTAAAATTGCTAAAAACCCTTAATTTCTGCTAAACTAGGTTCTAAGGTAAATTTTCATGCTTTTAGCTTGTACCTTGGAGACCTTATGAGCACTCTCATCCATTACCTAATGATATAACACCCATGAAAACTCATATAAAACCATCATAAAAAATTCATAAAGGCACACAATCTTTTGGAGGTCTCTCAAATTGGTAATATAGTCATACACAAACTTGAGTGTGTATTTTAGGCACCTAAGGCTTAAAATTGATCTCTTGCTCCCATGAGTGTCAATAGAAAATTCAAGACCCCTTAGATAATTTTTGGTAATATTTCATGTTATTCCACATTTATTTCATTTCCCTCATGACTTTTGTGATCGTGTCATTTTCCATTTTGACCTCTACCTTCTCATTAGGCCTACAAGTAGGCAACCAGTTTCTTGTCAAAAGAATGCTTATCAAGAAAAAACACCTTATGAGTTAACCACATGAAAAAAGGTCCTACTCGACCCTAAAATTATATGACTATAATAATTTTTCTCCATTTATCTCTAAAGTGAAGAAATGGAGGGCAAACCTGGACACTATCTGGATGACTAGGAGATAGTGACCCCTTTATACTCTTAGCAATTGTGTTAGGAATAAAATAGAAAGTAATGTGGAACAATTTCATAGAATCACAATAATAAAATATATGAATAGAGATAAATAAAAAATGGAAATTAAAATGCACAACAATAAGATAGGATTTAACTTGGTTCACTCACTATGGGCTACATCCACCAAGAAACACTTTTTCAGATCTTATTACAATCCACAAGAGTATAATCCACTCTTATATCAATCTTCTCATAATTACAATGCACAAATATTGTTTGGATTTGCATTCAAAAAACCCTCTTGAATTCACACTTGAATTCACACACTCTATTCACCTTCTCAAACTTTTTTCTTACAATGCATTACCTATTGTATGTCCATCTATAATACATCAATAAGTAATCGATGTAGTAGTCTTACAAAATAATGGGTATAAAAACCATGGGGGAAAGTCAACCCATAATGGTTCCCCATTAATCATGGGTGATGACACACCACCACATATACAAGTATAGATAAACCATATATCTATACTCCCAGAAAAAAGGGGTCTAGAAACTTTTTTGGGGCTAC